>JAADXB010000035.1:0-35376 GCA_023337495.1 Pythium diclinum | reverse complement strand
CGCAGCATTCTTGCGCACAGTGTGGTCGATATCCTTGAGGTTGTACAGAATGTTGGGGAAGATCTCGGCTTCCACCACGATCTCGGCCAGATCCACCGAGTGCTTGGAGATCTGTGCGAGGCAGCTACACACCTGGCGCTTGAGCTTGGCGTCCGGGTGCTGGATCAATGGAGCGAGGTAGGCGACGGTGCCAGGATCCACCACGGCCTGAGCTAGTTCGGGCGAGTGCTTGGCGATGTCGCCAAGTGCCGAGGCCGCCACACGCTTCAGCGCGACTTCCGGTTCTTGGATGCAAAGCACGAGCAAAGGGATGGCACCCGCATCAACGACATGCTGCGAGAGCTCACCGGTGTGCTGTGCGATGTAGCCGATCGCCCAGGCGGCAGCTTCCTTGACTGTCGGATCGAATTCTTCGAGGCATGGCACGAGCGCCTCCAACGCACCAGAGTCGACGACAGCCTGGGCCAGTTCAGGCGAGTGCTTGGCGACGGCACGCAGCACGAACGCCGCCGCTTTCTTGTAGAAGCGGTTCTGCTCCGACAACGAGTACACCAGTTGCGGCAGGATCTCGTTGCCGACCACAGCCTCCGCTAGATCGTCACTGTAGTTGGCGAGGCGTCCAAGCGCCAGCGCCGCCGACTGTTGGATACTGGGCACGTTGTCGAGTAGTAGAGGGCGCAGCAGTTGCATGACGCCAGCGTTCTGCATGACCTCGATATTCTGCGGGCGCGTCGCGGCCTCAGCCACGGCCTGTACGAACGTCACGCGCGCCTTCTGATACACCTCGAAGTGCTGCAGCACCGATGTCGACGCCATGGCGAGCTAGGTGGCTTGCTTGGTGATCGTAGGGAGCTCTGAGGATGAGTAGCTCAAGCCTTGAGAAGAGAATGCTTGGGTTTAAATGACAAGAGTCAATGGCTTCCTGACAGGGCCGAGTTGCTGTGCTTGAAGGAGCAACACGACAACGCTAAATGCAGCCTTGCCGCCCTCTTTCATCTGCATTGCCTTTCTATTGGCGAGCTATTTTGGAGAGGTTACGCTGGCCAAATATAACCCATTCACCTGCGACCCAAAACTAATTAGAGCGGTGAATTAGCCTATAAGCTAAATGGTCGCTTCATCAACCCACACTCGTACTGTAGCAGACAGAATAACTCAAAACCACTGTGGGTGGTGATGATTGATCCCAACAGCCAGGGGAAAGGGAAGCCAAGCCGTGACTGATCGATACCAATTGAAGGAAGCAAGATGGTGGTCTCGGGAAGCCGTTGGGGAGATGAAGACGACGGTATGTATGACGCTCAAGAGCAGCCCCTAGTGCTGCCGTGTCTTCTCTGTATATTGGGCATCTGTCTGACTATTTTGATATGCAGATCTGTTGCCGCAGCGCACGGAAAGCGAGCCAGACCAGAACGGTGTGCGCACGATTGTCGAGTGGAAGTACAATGAAGCCGGCCAGAAGGTCAAGGTGACCAAGAAGGTGAAGAAGGTGACCGAGGTCACCAAGGTCAGCAAGCGTGCGCTTGAGCGCAAGAGCTGGGGTAAGTTCGGCGCTGCGCTGAACGGCGCCGACAGCTCCAACGTCACGTACACGTCGCACGAGAACGTGTCGCTGGAAGACCCGAACGCCGACCAGGTGCTTCCTGGCGAGAAGAAGGAGGAAGACAACATTTTCGCAGGTGTCAAGAACTCGTCCATCGTCGTGTGTCGTCACTGTGGTATGGTGGGCGATCACTGGACGCTTAAGTGCCCGTACAAGGATACGCCAGTCAACGAGCTGCCGACGGACCTCGGCAGCAGCCGTGGTGGCGAGGGCGACGCGTCGGCCGCGCCTGCGGCCAGCGGCGGCTCGGCTCTCGACGGCGCGTTCGGCTCGGGCAAGTACGTGCCTCCAAGCCTGCGTGGCCGCGCCGGTCTCGGCATCGGTGAGTCCAGTGAGCGCACCCAGGCAGACGACGACCGCGACAGCGCGACACTTCGTGTCACGAACCTGTCGCCTGACACGCGTGAAGACGACCTCAAGGACCTGTTCCGCGCGTTCGGCCCTGTCGCGCGCGTGTACCTGGCCAAGGACCGCGAGACGTTCCAGTCGCGTGGTTTCGCGTTCGTGAGCATGATGTACCGCGAGGACGCGGAGCGCGCCATGAACAAGCTCCAGGGCTTCGGTTATGATCACTTGATTCTCAAGCTCGAGTGGGCCAAGCCTTCCAACAAGCCGGCGGGCGAGACCCAGGACCCTGGCTCCATGTCGACGACGTTCCGCTCGGGTTACGGCAAGGCGCTGCCACAGAACGTGGCGCCGCCACCGCGCAAGTAGACCGTTGGAGAGCCCAGCGCTTATGGAATAGGATGACACATAATGGAAACGCGTCGTGTATATTTTGCTTACAGTTCATGACGCCACCCCGTTGCAGACGCCGATCATTTCTATCGTCGCTCTCCATCATGGTTGGTGTATCTTCTGGGTTGCCTTTCGTACCCCTTGGTAGCCAATGGCTGACCAACACTCTGGTCGGTTATGCCGTCACTCTAGTGTGACGCCACCGACCCAGACAGATAAGTGGGTCCGCTCCACACAGTGTGCCACCCGTTCACTCGCAAATTGGCAACTTCAAAAAGCCCAACAGCTCCTTTTGCTTTGCATGAGCCGTTCGCTTCGAGACAGAGCGAGAACAATCCCAGTCGTCGACGCGCCCACCAAAGTCATCTTTCTTTTGCCGGCGGCTCTGCGACGACGCACGCACCGCCCACGCAGCGCACGAAGCTACGTGCATTTACACATAGAGATCCGACGTACACGACACGCGTGAGAATGGCGACGAGCGAGCCACCCGCGACGACGACAGCGGCGTTCCCGCCGTGTCTCGCGTGGGTCGAACGCGGCTCCGTTCTCATCCGGCGCATGAACTCGGAGCGTATTGCCGAGGATCCGCGGCTGCGGCGACTGCTGTTCCCTCCAATGGAGACGGCGCCGATCGAAGAGGACCAAGGAACGGAAGAGAAGACACCCGCAGCGGTAGCTGCTGACGAGAAGAAAGGCGCAGAGCCATCGACGCAGGACGACGAAGGCAAGGCCCCAGTGGCGGTCACGCCGCCCCCGTCGGAAGGCGCGCTGACGCTGTCGCCAGCGAGCAGTTTTGAGGCGGTGGAGGCAGCGACTGACGGCGAGCTGAACAAGCAAGAGGCTGAAAACGCCGCACCCAACACCTACCGCGTGCTGCTGTGGACGTACCGCGTGCAGGCATCGCTCCAGAACGCGCTGCAGTACGCGGCGTTTGCGAAAGCGTCGGACGATGGGTACTTCGTGCCCATTGCGCCTCGGTACGTGTCTAGCTGAGTTGTTTGCGGATGTGTCATGTGCTGACGATGTTTGTGTTGTGTAGGGTTTTCTGCGTGGCTCCGTCATATTTAACCACGTTCACCAAGCTCTTTGATGCGCATTCCTCCCCACGTCAGTGGAATGCCGCTGTGAAGCTCCTCACGCAGCTGGACACTGCCATTTCGAAACGGTGCGCTGCTCTTGTTTGATGGGTGCGTCATAACTACTATGTCTCATGGATTGTTGCCGGGATACGCTGTAGATTCGACATGGGTGCGTGTGTCTTTGACTGCGGGCTGTTTGACGGCGTCAAGCGGTTGCATCGCAAGCCGCTAGTTTATGACGAGTTTTGTGGTGCGTCTTCGCTTCCGTAAACTGTGTTTATTTGAGTGGAAAAACTGATTTTATACGTTCAGATGGCCGCATTGCGTCGATCAACTACTGCCGAGGCGTGATTCCGTCCATGCACTCGGCCTTCGTGATCGCATCTACTGTCTCCGCGTGGCTCGATCTCAACCCGAACAACGTCGGCATCCTTGTCGCGCCAAACAACGAGCAGATGAGCGTCTTCTCCACGTGCTGCACCTTATACCTCACGGAGGCAGCCACGTTCCCACCCAATTTTGCGAAGGAGCTGCTCGAGGTTTACCAGCAGCTCATTCGAGGCTCTGAGAGTCTCACGACCAAGATCACGCGCACTTTCAGCGGCCTGGACGCCAAGAACGTGTACTACGCTGGTGGCCAAGTGCCCAAGCCTCAGGCTCGCTTCGTCGCCGATTTCACCTCGCTGTTGGAAATGCGTGATGAAAAGTTGGCGTCGTGTGCCGACGCACCGGACGTCCAAGAGCGCAAACAGAAGTTGACGGGTGTGGCGGTCACGCCTGCGTCGCAGAAGATCTACATCCACGAGATCCGCATCGTGAACGCAGCTACCAGTGGAACAGCGTCTCCTGCAGAGTCGTCTTTGGAGGCGTCGGCGTCATATTCTGTATCAAGCGATGGTGAAGCGGAAACGGCTACTGCAACTACTGGAGCACCGCCGACCAGCAGTGCACTGAAGTCGCCCCCGATCGTGTATCGCCCCTACTTCGTGCTGCAGAACGAGAAGGGCGTGCTCTTTTCCAGTATGATCCATGGTGTCCGCGACGCAAACCTGTCGTCTGGCGAGCACGTGTACAAGGTCGCCAAGACACTCGACAACTGCAGCGACTTCAGCATCAAGATGTACCACCTGCCGTTCGGTCGCCAGGGTGAGCTCGTGCTGGACTCGCGTCTCCACGCTACGCTTTTGCTTGACGGGGAGCGCGACGGCAGCCGTACAGTCGGCCCTGATGGCATTGGAGAGGCCACGTTGTCCGTGGCAAACGGAGACTTCGACTGCATCTCCACGTTCCACATCCTGCCGAGGGGTTTCCTTCTCCAGGTTCGGTTCTCTCGCGATGCAAGTGCCTTCCCTATTGTCACCCCACCGGCAAGTGCGACCCCAGCAGAATCGTCTATGGCAGCAGCTTCGTCTGCCCCCATCGGTCTGCCTCCACGCCCAGCACCACACCGCAGTTCGTTCACGAACGCTGTTGCCCAAGGCGACCAGCCCAAGGTACTCCGCTACGACGGACCTGTGATCGTCTCTTTCCTACTAGACCAACCAAACGTGCGGACCGCGTTTGGTGACGTCATTCTGCGCAAGCTCGACCTGATCCGTCGCGTCTCGCGTGGCCGTGTGGATCTGTATCTGCTTTTCCACGTCGACATCAGCGGACCGAGCGTCGTGTCCAAGGTCCTGCCGTACCGCTACCTCTTCCGCTACATTCTACCTGACCGTGTGCGCGAGAAGATGCTCGCGATGGGCGCAACGGAGGAGTCTCTGAACGAAAGCGCCCCGTCTTCGTTTGACGTAGGCACGGGCATGACGTTTGACGAGGAGTACGCGCGCTGGCTACAGCACATCTACGACACCGACCTCAGTACGTCTCATTCTCTGCGTTGACTTCCCAACTCATTCATTAACTCTTGATGGGCTCTACTAATCTGCAGACAACGCACAAGGTAGCTTTGACGGAGAGATCGCCAGTACGGTGCCGACACAAGAGATCCAGCCCACACAGGGGTACCGCACAGGTATGTTGGTGGATACTGAGTCTGTCGGGTTTTGTTGGAGCATACGCTTGACACGAATTTGTGAGTAGTGAGTCTCCCGCTGCCCAATGGTGGCCATGAGATGAGCCCACCGGCGCCTCCCGTGCGAGCTGGTCGTCAGCAACCAAGGATGTACGTCTCAATCACTCGCGTTGACCACTTCGCCACTATCTCGCCAAATCGTATTGACTTTATGACCACTGTTTCATTCAGACGCGGCGCTGCGACCTCACTCATTCGTCAGCTTCCGACGTACATTTACAGCGGACAAACCAACTCGGACGGCAGTGCCAGTGGCTTGGCCATCGCTACGCCAGAGTATGTACCCTTGTTCGACTTCTGGTGTGGTGCTTGCGGAGTGCTTGCGGAGAACTAACTGTTTTCGTGGCTCTTCGTCTCCTTTAGCTGCCTCGTGTGTCGCTGCGGTTTTGAAGTGGGGGAGGAGATCAAGTCGCTGCCGTGCTTCCACTCGTACCACTCGGACTGTATCGACTCGTGGCTCTGCCTCAACAAAGTGTGTCCTGTGTGTCAGTTCAGCATCGACCAGCTCGGCCAGGACCCGGAGGATCTGCCGCCAGCTCTGGTGCTTCCCCCACCAGCGCCACGCACTTCAAACGGTAACATGTCGGCATCGGCCTCCTAGATCCACAGGCTATGGAGCCAGCCTTAACTGTGGCTCACTCATTTCCCACTGAAGACTACACGTTTGATAATCAAGAGACTCACCCATTCTATTCCACAACACTACAGTTACTACTTGAACTACACAACCACTCTACTGCTCCTCACAGCGCAACTACTCCAGCACGAAGGCCTGGAAAAGACCAATGGCAAAGCCCAGCACGCCGCCCATGAGCACGAGCTTCCACTCGTCTTCTTCGAAGATCGGATGCAGGAGCTGCTCAAACTGCTCCGAGCTCATCTCCTTCATCTTCTCGGTCAGCGTCGACTCCAACTGCATCGCTTTGGTCGCGTAGTCCTCAATTTCGCGCAGACTTTGCGGGAAAATGCGCACAATGTGGTCGGTCACATCTTGGCGGATGCTCGCGTACGTGTTGGCGCCAAGACCCATGTTGATGAAGCTCTCGGTCGTCGCGGTGGCTTCGGTGACGGCCTTTTGCACGTTGTCGTAGACCAATTCAAAGAGTCGATCCGAGTACGGGCCCTTCAGGATCGCCTCGAACATACCACGTGTCGTCAGCACCTGCGTAGAGACGAGCTGGCCGTACACTTCCGCGACCTGCGCCTGCCGCCGTAAGAAGAGACCGTGGAGTGTGAAGCATCCGACCTTCTTCGGGTTCACAGGCTCGAAGATCATCTTCAACGCCAGCCAGTTCGTGATCGTTCCGACCACGAGACCAATCACGGGGAACACGACGATCGGGTCCTGGTAGAAGAACCAGAGGCACATCTGCATGAATCCGAAGATGAAGCCCATCCAGGCACCCGAGTTGCGGATGAAAGCAAGCTCCTGGTACCCGCAGGTCACGAAGATGTTGACCAGAAGCTGCTTGTCCTTGGTCATATTTGCCACGACCATGCTCTCGATATCGAACACGTCCTCGATGTTGTTGCGGATCTCGTCCATGAGACCCATGATGTGCGACGGCGACTCCTCTTTGACTTTCTCGACGATCTCATCCTTGATTTTCTGTGGGAGGGCAGCCCACAAGTCGGGCTGGTACTTCATCGCCATGTCCTCGACGATCTCGGCGATGATCTTGTTCAGAGCCGGCTCGAGTTCTTCCACGACGCGTGCTGGGTCGATCTTTGCGAACACGTCTTTGACTCGAAGGAGCTGTGTGGTCATGAGCTCTGTGGCCTGGCGAGCCATCTTCTCGGCCTTGAACGGCACGATGCCTTGCCATCCCAGCCCAGTGTTGGTGCCTGGGATCTGGTAGATGCCCATGAATTTGATCGGGTAGAAGGTCAGCAGCAGCGCGAGCCAAATGTGGATGTAGGTAAACCCGACCGAGACGAACGGGATGGAGCCGTACTTGATGATCTGCTCCGTCGTGACGCCGTGTTCTTCGAGGCCATCCTTCAGAGCAGTCACGCACAGCACGAACGCAATGACGATCACGGCTGAGAAGAGCAGCACTGGCGGTGAGGGGATCGCCAGCAACGGTGGGAACTCGACGGGTTCGATGCCCTTGGGCTTCTCGTCGTCCAGCTTCTTGCCGCCATTGGGGAGAGCGCCGCCTGTGACCTTGACGAGCGACGCCTGGTCGCCCATGGGGAAGAAATCAGTGACGATGGTGATCTGGCCATTGTTTGGAGACTCGATCGTGTTCGCGACGTGCACCATACCCAGCAGAGTAAACCGCAAGCTTGTCGCGAGGTGGGATGGTGTGAGAGCTCGCCATTGCGTTTGTGTGAAGTGAACGACGTCTCGGCCAGAGTGCTTAGCGAGCTGTGTCTGGAGCTTCACGAAGCGGCCGTTCTCGAAGCGATGCAGCCAGTTCTGGAGCTCCTTGGCGCTCCACATCTCCGGGTTGACCTGTGCGTTCTTGGTGGCCATCCTTGTTGTCTCAGTGAGAGAAGGAATGCGAGCCAAATGGACTCGGTCGTCGGCGGACGAAAGGAAGAATGAGCTAGAGCAACCACACTGCGCTGGTAGATCTCTATTGCGCGCTCACTTGGAGAAAGAGACGTCGGCACCAGCTGGTGCCACGAGCAGCTACACTGCCACAACACTGCAGTAGACGGCTGCTTGCTGTGCATGGGGTGCATTCGATGAAAGCTCTGTGTCGTCTTCTACTAATAGTACGTGGCTGCGAGGATACTATCCGGATAGTCGTGGAGAGATCAAGGCTCAAGGTGGAGAAGCTGTTCAGGCGGCAGAGATCTACAGCACCGACAATGGCTCCGCATGGTCTCTGATATGAGCAGCCACTGTGGAGACATCAGCCGCAACCCACAGAACACCCAGCCAGCTCCTGAAGATCGGCCGGCTGGAGCGGGTCAATATGGCGATGATAGCTATCCCTTGGCGTAAAAGCTTGACAGGTAAGCAGAGGAGGAAGAGGGTGCATGTATGGAGGTAAAGTATGATTCGGAAATGTAGTACAGTGACTGCTGCGTTCATTGACGCCCTCGCTGGCCCACAATGGCTTCTGGGCTGATTCTGGTAAAGACAGCAAGGTGTATTGAACTCCAATTTAGCCTTCTAGTGTGAATGCCTGGAAGAGGCCGATGGCAAAGCCCAGTGCACCGCCCATGAGCACGAGCTTCCACTCGTCCTCTTCAAAAATGGGATGAAGCAGCTTCTCGAACTGCTCCGGGCTCAGCAGCTTCATGTTTTCCGTGAGTGTGGTCTCCATATCCAATGCCGTGGTCGCGTAGTCCTCGATCAGTCGCAGGCCCTTTGGGAATACGTCGAGAATGTTGTCAGTCACGTCCTGTCGGATGCTTGCGAAGGTGTTGGCACCGATACTCAGGCTGATGAGCTTCTCTGTCGTCGCCGTGGACTCGTGTACCGCCTTCTCCACGTTATCGTAGACCAACTCAAAGAAGCGGTCCGAGTATGGACCTTTGAGGATCGCCTCGAAGATTGACTGGGTGGTCAACACTTGCGTTGCGATGATGTGGCCGAAGACTTGAGAGACTTGGTCCTGGCGCTGGAGAAAGAGACCGTGGAGTGTGAAGCATCCGATCTTCTTCGGGTTCACGGGCTCGAAGATCATCTTCAGTGCCAGCCAGTTCGTGATCGTGCCCACGATGAGACCGACGACGGGGAAGACAACGATTGGATCGTCGTAGAAGAACCACAGTCCCATCTGCATGAGTCCGAAGATGAAGCCCATCCACGCGCCAGAGTTTCGAATGAACGCCAGCTCCTGGTACCCGCACGACAGAAAAACATTCACGAGGAGCTGCTTATCCTTGGTCAGGTTGCCCGCCACCATGCTCTCGATATCGAACACGTCCTCGATGTTGTTGCGGATCTCGTCCATCAAGGCCTCAATGTGAGCAGGCGACTCCTCTTTGACCTTCTCCACGATTTCGTCTCGGATCTCCTTCGGAATCGCTGCCCACAGGTCCGGATTGTACTTGAGCGCCATCTCTTCCACGATGTCGTTGATGATGCTGAACAGTGCTGGCTCGAGCTCCTCGACGACCTGCGACGGCTCCAGACGCGCGAAGATCTCTTTCACGCGCAGCAACTGGGTGGTCATGAGCTGCGTGGCCTGGCGAGCCATCTTCTCGGCCTTGAATGGCACGATGCCTTGCCATCCCAGTCCGGTGTTGGTCCCTGGGACTTGCAGGACGCCGACGTACTTGAGCGGGTAAAACGTCATGAAGAGTGCGAGCCAAATGTGCACGTAGGTGAACGCAACGGACACGAGCGGGATGGAGCCGAACTTGAGGATCTTGTCGGTTGACACTCCAAGCTTCTCGAGCTCGCTTTGAAACGCAGTGACGCACAACACGAGCAGCACAGCGACAAGCCCCACTGTGATGTGCACAGGCTGCGTCGGAAGCTCAAACATCGGCGGGAACTTGGCAGGCACGACACGCTGCGGCGTCGCGTGTTTGCTCTTGCGGTCGCCATGGATCTCCATGGTGATCAACGGATCGCTTTCCATCATCGAAAAGTGGGTTTGCTGAATGCCATCTCATGCTGCAGCAAGAATGAGTCTCTCGTGGCTATGGGGCGCTATTGACGGCGTTCCTCGTCAGTACGTGATACCCCATCCAATTCAACAGACGTGACCGGCAGCCGTCAAGTGTTTGTGGCTCATCAGCTGGATAGCCTGGTCGGCGACTCTACCGGATCGGTCAGCAGATCTCATTCACCACAAATGTCAATGACGCTTAAGTGGGGGCACACGATCCAATTGATAAAAGAATAACAGAAGCTACAGTCGAGAAGGCACACTAGTGGTTGATCGTGAAGGCCTGCAGGATACCGATGGCCGCACCCAGCACGCCTCCCATGAGCACGAGCTTCCACTCGTCCTCTTCGAAGATCGGATGCAGGAGCTGCTCAAACTGCTCCGAACTGAGCAGCTTCATCTTCTCGGTCAGCGTGACTTCCAGGTCCATCGCTGTCGTCGCGTAGTCCTCGATCTGGCGCAGACTGTCCGGGAAGATGCCGACGATGTGGTCGGTCACGTCCTGCTTGATGTTGGTGTACGTGTCGGCGCCCAGACTCATGTTGATGAGCTTCTCCGTCATCGCAGTGCCTTCGTTCACTGCCTGCTGGACGTTGTCGTACACGAGTTCGAAGAGGCGATCGGAGTACGGACCCTTCAGGATCGCCTCGATGATGTTGCGCGACGTGAGCACCTCCGTGGCAACGAGGTGGCCGTACACCTCCGCGACTTGCTCCTGGCGACGCAGGAACAGACCGTGGAGCGTGAAGCATCCGACCTTCTTCGGGTTCACAGGCTCAAAGATCATCTTCAACGCCAGCCAGTTCGTGATCGTTCCGACAACCAAACCGACGACCGGGAAGACGACAATGGGGTCGCTGTAGAAGAACCACAGTCCCATCTGCATGAGGCCGAAGATGAAGCCCATCCAGGCACCGGAGTTACGGATGAACGCCAGCTCCTGGTAGCCACAGGTCACGAACATGTTCACCAGGAGCTGCTTGTCCTTGGTCATGTTGGACACGACCATGCTCTCGATATCGAACACGTCCTCGATGTTGTTGCGGATCTCGTCCATCAAGGACTCGATGTGGGCTGGCGACTCTTCCTTGACCTTCTCGATGATCTCCTCGCGGATCTTGTGGGGAATGGCACCCCACAGATCCGGGTTGTACTTGAGTGCCATGTCCTCGACAATGTCGTGGATGATACTGAACAGCACGGGCTCGAGCTCCTCAACGACGCGCGACGGCTCGATACGAGAAAACACCTCCTTCACGCGCAGCAACTGGGTGGTCATGAGCTGTGTGGCCTGGCGAGCCATCTTCTCACCCTTGTGAGGCACGATACCTTGCCAGCCGAAGCCGGTGTTTGTTCCTGGAATCTGCAGGCAGCCGAAGTACTCGAGTGGATAGAACGTCATGAACAGCGCGAGCCAAATGTGCACGTAGGTGAAGGCAACAGACACGAGCGGAATAGATCCGTACTTGAGGATCTGCTCGGTGGAGACGTGGTGCTTCTCAAGGTCGTCCTTAAACACCGTCACACACAACACCAGCGCCACAATCAACAGCACCGCAAAGAGCAGCACGGGGATCGACGGGATCTCGAACATTGGCGGGAACTTGACTGGCGGGATGCCTTCTGAGTTGTCTGGCAGGCGGCCGCCAAAGATGCGACGCCGACGCACATTAAACGACTCCTTGGTCGATTTTTCGGCCTCGTTCAGCGGCATGAAGTCGGTCACGATGGCGAGTTGGCCTGCGTTCGGTGAGTCGACCGTGTTCGCGACTTGCACCATGCCCAGCAGCGTGAACCGCAGGCTCGTGGCGAGTTCTGGCGGCGTCAGAAGTCCCCAGTCGGCCTGCGAGAAGTGGACGACGTCGTAGCCCGAGTACTTCTTCAGCTGCGGCTGGAGCTTCGCGAAGCGGCCATTTTCAAAGCGCGCCAGCCAGTTCTGCAACTGCTTGCCGTTCCAGACCTCTGGGTTGAGCAACAATGCCTCTTTGCTGCTCATGATGTCGATCGCTTCTCGTCAACGGGGAGAACTCGTTCGGGGGCGAATGCAGCGCGAATACGACGCCGTTTTCGATGGGGACCACACGCGTGGGGTGAGCTTCACGGCCACGAGAGCTGGAGAAGAAGGGGGCGGAGTTGCAGGCGCGTGCAGCAGCAACCTCAGCGCAACGACGGCGACGTTTCAGGCGAGATGGAGCCGCTGGCAGCGTGGCTTCTTTATGGCTGTTCGGAGCTTTTCGCCGAGGAATCCGAGGGAAAGGAGAGGAGCTGCTCAGTCGGCAGACGGACCAGCCACAATAGACATTGTTCAGCACGAACATGTGATTTCACCGAATATTGACTCTCACAGTCTCCTGTGAATTTGGAATTTAGAGACAAGCAGCTTGACAGTCATCCATTCATCCGTTTATAAAGGTTTCGGAGCGTGCTGGTGCACAGTGTTGTACTGATATAAGAGCTGTGATTTGTCTCTTGCATGATGTTGATGCTGAAAATGGTCGCATAAACTCCATTTCAGTCAATCAGATACCAACTATACTCTATTTCATCCAATCGTATTGCTTAGTCGAGGATTACTCACATCAAGGGGCACTCTTACTGTCATACCTCTATTGATACATATTTCAGTCCGCACAAATCTTATAGCAAGAGTGTGACAGTACTGTCAGATTCTCGAAGAAAGGGAGGCAAAATCTCGATCTTGCATCAAACGACAAGCCGAAAGCTACATTGGACGAAGCCGTCGGAACGACAAGACCAAGGAAGAGATTGAGACACAATGGGCGTGACGGAGATTCGTGGCGAAGCAGACTGGAACACGCAGATGCGCAATGCTGGCGGCAAGCTGGTGGTTGTGGACTTCTCTGCGACCTGGTGCGTGCCATAGCTCTTCGTCTACCGGCCATGTGACGCGTGGCGACGACGGAGCGATGGCTAATGATGTGGATTCCTCAACAGGTGTGGCCCGTGCAAGTTCATCAAGCCAACCTACGAGCAGTACAGTCGCCAGTACCAGGACGTGGTGTTCTTGGGCGTTGACGAGGCCGAGAACAAGTCGCTCATCGGGGCGTTGGGTACGTTTCGGCGAGCATCTTTGATTCTGAGCTGCATTATCCTGACGTATTTCCCTACCGAATGTGCAGGCGTTCGCGGCTTCCCCACGTTCCACTTCTATGTGAGCCAGAACAAGGTGGATGAGCTCGTTGGTGCTGACCCGAATGCGCTGCGTCAGAAGATCGAGCAGTGGCGCCAGTCGGCGTTCAACCCATTCGCGTCTGCGGGCGTCTCGCTTGGTGGTGGCTCCGTGCCAGCGTCCATTGACGATGCTCGTCAGGCGCGCCTCCGTCGCTTCAACGACAGCAACTTGGTGCCTCCAGCCGCCGCCGTTGCTGCTCCTGCTCCAGCGCCAGCGCCAGTGGAGAAGGATCTGAGCAAGATGGTGTGTGACCCAGTGACCGGCCAGTGCGCTGTGCCTTCAGCGAATGACGACGCTGCGAATGCTGCCGCCGCGGAGGTGACCAAGGAGGACGGACTGCCTCCAGTGAACGAGGACTTCCTCTCGCAGCTTCTCGCGATGGGCTTCGGCGAGGTCCGCTCACGCAAGGGCTTGCTCGCGACTGACTCGGCAAACCTGGAAATGGCGATCAACTGGATCAGTGAGCACCAGGATGATCCAGACATCGATGACCCAATCAAGTTTGTGGATCTTGCGCATGCTGGGCAGAAGGTGTTGACTCCCGAGGAGAAGGCAGCGAAGTTGGCGGCTCTGCAGGCCAAGATCGAAGTGCGTCGAAAGGAACGTGAAGAGCGTGAGAAGCAGGAAGCCAAGCAGCGCGAGCTGGCTCGCCGTACTGAGGGTCAGTCGATGCAGGAGGCTCGTGAAGAGTACGAGGCTCTTCAGCGTAAGCTGGCCGCGGAGGCATTGAAGAAGGAGCGTGACGACTTCAAGCGCGAGCGTGAACGCCTCAAGAAGCAGTTGGAGATGGACAAGGCTGCTCGTCGTGCGAACAACGGAAAGCTAGGTGCGGCCGCCAAGGACATTGCCGAGGCTGCTGCCGCCGCTGTTAATGCCAGCAGCGAAGAGCACAAGGCGAAGGCTGCCGAAGTGAACATGACCCCACAGGAGCAGGTCGTGGCTAGCGTGGAGAAGCTCAAGAAGTACCGAGTCGGTGGAGATGGCTTGACGGCGCTCAAGACACTGAACGTGTACGTGAAGAACCTGCTCGAAAAGCCCGAGGAGGAGAAGTTCCGATCCATCAACCTCGAAAACCCAGCGTTCCGAAAGCGCGTGGCGAGCCTGGTCGGTGGTGTGGCGTTCTTGAAGGCGCTCGGTTACGAGAAGGATGAGGTCGACGGCTTGCTCAAGCTCTCTGTGGAGAAGCGCGACAATGCGCTTCTTCAATACGCGAGAACGACGGTTGATCGTGCTGTGGCTGAGCTGTCTTAGATTGGCTTGACACACTGAAGACGCCCTGCTGTAGGGGGCGTCCAAGCGGCACGATTAAATGCACGAAACACCGAAGCTTTTTTGTTTTTCAAATCGTGTTTGATGGCTGGACACACATACTTCGTGGCTAGAGTCCTACAACGAGAAGAGCTTGCTGAACAGCCCACGCGACGGCGTCTGTGGCTCCTGTTCGTCTTTGCGTTCGTGTGTGGGAGGCGCATTCTTGTCCTCCTTCTGCTGCTTCAGCTCATGGAGCGGCACGAACGGACGCGTGGGCACTGGAGGCGAGATCAGGTCTGTCTGGATGCCACTCACAATGATCGAGACGTGGACAGATCCCTGCAGCGACTGGTCGTAGCACGTGCCGAAGATGATGTTGGCCTCTTCGTCCACGCGGCTACGGATGATCTCCATGATCTGGTCGACTTCGAACAGCGTCATATCCTCACCACCGCGGATCGTCACGAGAAGACCCACAGCACTCTCCGTCGGCAGATCGCCGAGCAGTGGGTTCACAAGTGCCTGCTCTGCCGCCTTTGCTGCACGGTCGTCACCCGTTGCGCTGCCTGAGCCCATGATCGCGCGCCCGGCGTTGGATAGAATCGTCTTGATGTCAGCGAAGTCGAGGTTGATCAGGCCAGGACGCACGATCAGATCAGTCACGCCCTTCACACCTTCGAGCAGCACATCGTCGGCGTATCGGAACGCCTCCAGGATCGTCGTGTTCTTGTTTGACAGTGCGAGCAGGTTCTGGTTGGGCACGATGATCAGCGTGTCGACGAACTTGGCGAGCTCCTTCACGCCGGCATTCGCGATACGCGTGCGGTTTGGACCTTCCGATCGGAACGGCGTGCTCACAACGCCAACCGTGAGGATTCCCATCTCACGCGCGATGCTTGCGATGACAGGCGCCGCGCCCGTGCACGTACCGCCGCCCATGCCACCCGTGATGAACAGCATGTTGCTGTCCTTCAACGTGGCCTCGATTTCTTCGCGCTGCATCTCCGCAGCCGCCTTGCCAAGCTGTGGCTTAGAGCCCGCACCGAGTCCCTTAGTAATATCCTTGCCAAGCGTGATCTTGTGAGGCGCGAGCGAGCGGCCCAAGGCCTGGGAATCGGTGTTCGCGACGATAAACTCGACTCCTTCGAGCTGCGACGCGATCATGTTGTTGACAGCATTGCTGCCAGCACCGCCCAAGCCGATGACGGTGATCAACGGCTTGCCTTCCTTGTACGCGGTGAAGAGCTTCTTCTTTGGGTCTATTGATCACAACGCTAGTTAGATTCATCGCTTCTCCACGTCTTTCAAACAGCCACTCACCATTCCGCGAATCTGAGAACGGATCGCGGACCGAGGCCGGCGTCGTGTGGACACGCGGCGGGCGCTGCTGGCGCTTGCGGCGCTCTTGCAGACCGTGGGTCTTGTGGCCACTGTACGAAGTCCCCTTTGGTGAGTTGTTCTCCTTGCCCGTGGCGCCGTTGAGCGGCACCGCGCGGTCGGTTTGGACGTTCGACGAAAACGCGCGGCTAAGCACACCGCTGCTCTTCACGACCTGCAGACGGCGCGTGGACAACAATCCCGAGCGCGCACTCATGCTGGACGCTTGCTGCTGCTGTACACGTTTCCTTTGGAGCACGAGGAGTCCCCTGTCACTCGCGACCGATGACTGGGTTCGCTCTTCTCGTGGTGGTGTCCAGCTCGGCTCCCTGGTGAATCGCTCAGCTCATCCCAGCCACATTCACTCTCTCAGCGTATCTTCTTTTGATTGGCTGAAAAACGAAGAGATCCTCTTTTTGATTGGCTTTTAAGCTTAGTAATTAAAATTGCAGTCTTCCAAATCATAACGTCAGGTTCTGTGTGAGTTGGCTTGAGGATGGACCCGCAAAACGCTTCCAGCTTCGTAAACCGACCGTCATGCGGCATGTTCAACAACCACTCGCCACTGCAGAGTGATGACATGCACGTTGCAGGGCTCAGGAAATGGACAAGTCATTGAAATGCCAGCCATATATATGATTGCGTGGCGAAAACTAGGGGGAAGAGGGGAAAGCAGTCTAGACGAGGCTATTTTACAGACCTAGCAATCCCGAAATGAAGCTCGTCGACCTGAGAGGAACCAACAACACGAGTCAGACCACAATCACAAGTCATTTTCTGAGCGAGGTAGACGCACCAGTTGCCGTGAATTGTGTAGCGGCACGACCGTCTCGATCGTCGAAGGAGACGAGATCTTGTTCTCTCCATTGGCGTGTGCTGGATTGTCGCCCGAGTCAACGAGCACGAGTTTGCTGTCCACTGCTTGGTGCAAGGACGTGATTTGAGTAGGCTCGGGTGTCTCTGTTGGCCCTGTGGACGTTGTTGTGGTTGGTTCTGCGATATCTGTAGGTGTGACGGCACCAGGGTTTGCATTGACCCAGTCGTCGAGCTGGTGCTCTGAGACCTCTTCATCGTGGACTGCCTGAAGAAAGGCGTACTTCCCGACGACACCCACTCCGAGGATCTTCTCCGGTATGAAATCTCCACATGCCTATAAATCACAGTTGACTCATGAGCTTCTCCATCCACTGTAGAAAACCGAGTGAAGAGACTCACCGAGTAATTTTGCATCAGCAGCTTCGTGCACTTCTTGCCGTTGTTTTCCTGGAGGACTTGGACGGCTGCTGCGAACTCCATCGTGTCGATCCGAATGTCGTTCACTGCGACGATGTGATTGTCTGGTCGGATCTCGACCCAGTCAATGTCCTTCTCGTCAACGACGATGCCGATTCGTTTTAAGACGATCAACGGCTGATCGATGAACTCGAACTCTGGGACGCTCTCGACTTCGACGACACGTTCATACAGGTAGAGTTCGTACTGGAAAATCTCACCGACGGAAGCTTGTACGACTGCATTGCAGCCACTCGCAACGACGGTTCGGGAGATTTTGTTGATGTCTACAACCATTCACATCATCAGAACATTAAAGGGACGAGAAAGGAAGACCCATCAGCACTCACCTGTCTTCACATAGACAAAGCGAATGGTGCTCGACGAAGGAATATCCTGTGTGCTGATGGTGATCTGGCCATGAGTTCCCGCCGGGACATGATGATAGGAGCCGATCTCGATATCTGAGGTATCTTCTGCGGATATCAGCACTTGAATGTAGTCTTTCGGCGAGTGGTTCTCTGGCGCGTCGAACTCGACTAATGTTATAGGAAAACATGAGTTAGAAACGAGAAGCCATCAGCCTGGTGCTTCGTCACGTACTGGTGACGAAGGATCCCTTCTCGACCTGTGCGCCCATGTCTAGCTGTACGATACCACTCGGTCGGAAGGCAAGCAATCGAATCGAGTAAGCTGATTTGTCTGTGATCTGGTCGAGCAAGTCCTTGAGCTCTTGAGCCTGCGTCGCCCATTCGGATGCCTGGCCTCTCATGAGCAAGTCCTAAAAAAAAGAAACGACGTGAGCATCATGCGTTTTGCTGTTCACTCGTGGTACACGTTTCATCGGAGTAAACGCACCTGAGGTAGGAGCCCGAAGCTCTCTCGCATCGCATGTGCGCCTGCGTGGACGAGCATTCGGATGGCAGCGGCATTCTGGATGTAGCACGCATGGTGCAGAGCAGTCCAGCCATTCTCGTCTTGATGGTCCAGATTGACCTTCTTCTGGATCAGCAAGTGCAGGATTTCTGTCTCTTTCGCGATCGGCTCAATGCTCGCGCCTTCATGAAACTCCTCCACTTCCTCCGGCGTGCTGTCATCGTCCTCGTCATCATCTGCATCTCGCAGACCGCCACCGTCATCACTGCCATCGTCGTCTTCCAGATCTTCGTGAAAACCAAATCCGTCGAGTTCGTCTTCCTCTGCTTCTTCTTTCGACTTCATCGCCGCCACTGCGACTAAAAGTGGCGTGCGTCCGTTTTCATCGCGCGCTTCAAGCTCGGCTTCTGTGCAAGTCTTGAGCATTTTGCGCACGCCATTCACATCGCCGTACGCACAGGTGCTGTGCAACGTCAGGCTGTTGCCCATACTTCCAGCTGCGGTGTCTCTATTAGCACGTCCACGCCCAATGCCCCACCACGAGCGCCGCGCTTGTTGCGATCGCGTGGGGGTTACTTGCCTCCACGTTGTTGTAGCTCCTCGTGTCGCTGAGCTATCTTTCGCGGATGTACGATCACCCAAAAACCCACCCAAACAAAAACGCAACATGTTTCGTCCCACTGCGATTTGACAACCGGTTACGCTGACATGTGTAACCAGTTTCAAAACAAGGTGCACTCCTCCCTGTCCAGATATACACCGCACGTGTATACTATACGTAGCGTACCTCGCGATCTCCGGCGGGAAACTCAAATTCGACAGTGAAAATGGAGCGATGGTATCTGCGCATCGTCGCTGTCGCTATCTGCATCGGCACATACTGGAGCGCAAGCGGCCTCCTACAACTGCATGACGTCTTCTCTGTATCGGCGGTGTCCTCTCAAGCTCAGGCACCTCCCGCGTCTCGTGCCACACAACAAGAACGCGTCAACTTCCGCCCGACGCGCCAGTATGACCGCTTGGTGGTCGTGCTGATCGACGCCCTGCGCGCTGATATGGTGCTGGGCAGCGGCGCGCTGTATGGAGAAGCCAATGCAAACGAGAATGCCGCGAAGGAGCTCAATCAGTACATGAGCTACACGCGAAACCTGCTCGCAAGCGGTGTCGCCGCTGGATTCGTGGCCCACGCGAGCGTGCCGACCGTCACGATGCCTCGCCTGAAGGCGCTTCTCTCGGGCAAGCCACCTGCGTTCATCGACATCCTCAAGAACTTCAACTCCGCGGCACTTGGTGAGGAAAACGTGGTCCAACTGATGCGTGAGAGCGGCTCTCGCGTGGTGTTTTACGGCGACGATACGTGGTTGAAGCTGTTTCCTGATACATTCCAGCGGTCAGAAGGAACGTCCGGATTCTATACGCGAGACACCGTCGAGGTCGATACAAACGTGACGCGTCACCTTCGCGATGAGCTGGATCCAGAAATGCAGCACCCAAAGAGCCAGGACTGGGACGTGCTCGTACTTCATTACCTCGGCCTCGACCACGTAGGCCACTTGCGCGGCCCGAGATCTGCCATGATGAAGGACAAGCTCCACGAGATGGATGACGTCGTGAAGCTAGTCTACGAGTCGGTGAAGCGCCAAGACGCTGCGCGAAGGCAAACCACCGCGTCATTCGACAAGGAAAACGACGTCGAGCCGACGACGTTGATCGTGCTGTGTAGTGACCACGGCATGTCCGAGATCGGCAATCACGGTGGCGCAACAGTGGAAGAGTCGTCGGCGTTGATGGCGTTCATGCGTGGCGACGGACAGCCGCTCGGTAGTCAGCAAAATGGTGTTCTGCCAGCTCCTCGACGACTCCAGGTCGACCTCGTGCCCACTCTTGCAACACTCTTCGGCCTACGTATCCCGATGTACAGCACTGGCTTGCTCCTCGAGCAGATTATTGCATCCGCTGAAAGATCTGCATCGCGAATGGATTTCATGAAGGCCCTGTTGACGAATCTCCAGCAGCTACGCACTCTAGCAGGGATCAAATTCCCACGGTTCCACGAAGAAACATCGGCTCTTGATGTTCTCGAGCAACGCGTCTATGCCCGAGTATCGAGCAAAGCTGCCCAATCTCAAGACGATGAGGAGTTAACTCAGCAGCTCCTCTTGGCGTGTCGACAATTGCAAGAGAAAGTCGCCCTAAGCGATGGCTCCGAGTACGACGAAGTGCGAATCCTGGGTGGAGTTATACTCCTTTTGGCCAGTGGAGTTACTTCAGCCGTTCTGGCTTTTCGCCGAGCGAAGCAAGCGCGATACCGAGGGGGTACTTGTTCGAGTGCTGTAGTCGCAGCGGCAGCGGTCATGACGACAGTGAGCTTGTCGTCATCATCGTCGGTTGAAAACGAGCACGCGACTGTCTTCTTCCTCGTCACAACTCTACTTGCGGCTATGACAGTTGACGCTATGAAGAAGAAGGTACACACTGCGCCGACAGCCACTGTCGCGTTTGGTGTGGCGAGCTTGGTTTGTGTGCGGATTCTTCGTGAGAGAAGCCAAGTCATCAACTTCGCCCGCCTGAACGACATCGCAGTGGATTCGTCTCTCGAAGGAAACGCCTTTGCCAACGACGATTCGGTATCGATTTGGTCAACGGGGTATTTGGTATCTCCGGAGAAGTTTCCTACGCAAGGAGTATTTGCTGTTATCTACGCTGCAATCGCGTGGAAATGTTTGCGCGGGTGGTCTTCAATCAAGGCGAGCTCCCGAGCGTGGCAGGCCGCAGCTTTCGTGGCCTTCACCTTCGGTTCGGGAGCTAATGTGTGGTGTGCCGAGCTCATCGACTCTGACTCAGCAAGGGCGAGCATCGATTTCGCAGCGCGATTGGTCTACGGAGCTTCAGTTACACTTACGTGTTTGGCAATCGCGTGTCCAAGACCTCAGCGATCGGAATTTCTGGAAATGGCGCTGTGGTTGCTCACCTCGTTGGTTCAGAAGCCTAGCAATCTGCCGTCGCTCGCGGTGTTGTGCGTGTTGCTCCAGTTCTTGTCGCTGTTGCTTCGCGCTCGAGCTGTCGGATCCTCTGCAGATCCTTTTGTTGGAATCTCGGCGATCTGGATCGCTTCAGCGGCCTTCTTCGCGCTTGGTAATTCGCACTTGGTGACGACAATCGACATCAGCCAGTCATATCACGGGCTTGAAGGCTACTCACAAGAAATCGTCGGCCTCCTCACGTTCGTCAACGTGCTGTCTGGACCACTGCTCGTGTTTGCCAACAGCAGTCAATGGGTCCGCGACACAGCTCCAGTCGGAAAGCCGTTGCCTCTACACAGTGCAGTGCCATGGGTCGTCTTGGGCTACCAAGCCATCCGCATGACTTTCTACACGTACGTACCCTGCCTCAACGATGCTTTGTTGCTGGAAACTGATCTATTGACGTCGAGAACAGGATCGTGGTCTACTTCATGCGATTCCACTTGTTCATCTGGAGCGTATTCGCACCCAAGGTACGTCGATCACATATCGCACCAGTCATTGACACCAGTCTCACGGTTGCGTCGTGTCCATGTAGATGCTCTATGAAGTTGTCTTCACTGTTGTCATTGCAATCTTTGGAATGATTGTCTAACGTCAAGGCCCGTGTCGAGCTGATCGCCGTTTCAGTGAAACCAAGTCGCGAAAAGGCACGAATTTCGTTTACAAGTCAACCACAACACGGCTGTGACCCAAGTACAGCACGAGAGGTTGAGAGAGATGACCAGCGCAGCGTCGTCTTCGTACTTCCAAGGTGGCGACTATGTCGAGCTGCTCAGTGCACAAGGCAAAGCGCCTGCGTCAACGTGGAAACTTCAAGGGAAGATCATCAAGTCGTTCGACAAAGCGATTAAAGGCAATGCCTTCCAGATGGATGGCAGTTCCGAGACGAAAATGCAGTTGCCGAAGGCGCCGACGCCGTCCAGCTCGTCGTTGGGACTGACGCAGCGATTTCTTGTCTTCCAACTGTCGGTGCCACATACGCGCTCATTCTCAATCGAGATCGGGTTCTCCGATTTCCAGAAGATCCGACGGCGGCTCGTGTTTGCATCAGCGTTTCGAGAAACGACGATGACTGCGCTGCACGTGCAGATTCCGATCAGCAACGGTATCTCACGAGACCAGTGGATGAACTTCGTGTTCGACCTTCAGGCTTTGACCGAGCACTACTTCCCAGGCTCGTCGTTCCGGTCGATGGAATCAATCTGCATCAGCGGGAGCTGCCGTCTCAAACGCATCTTCACCATGAAAGACGCACCATTCAGTGCCACAGTTGCACAGGAATCTCAAGCTCGCATGGCCGCCTTCAAGCAGCAACGCCTGCAAAGCAAGGATAGTGCCAACGTACCAATTGCCGTCGCCGGTTTCGCAGAAATGAAGGATATTCCGAAGCAGTTCGTGTTCAGTGTCGGCACGTCGAGCCTCCCGATTCCAACTGAGTATTTTCTCGCAGTCTCGTCCGCTCCTGGTGGAGTAGCTCAAGTAGTACCGGCACAAATTAGTCGCAGCGCTGGTGTGAAGTCAACAACAAACGAAGTGAAGGCACCCCCTGCAACGAAGCCCGGGACGTTGAAGCCGAGAACTGCTGACAGCAGAAGTCGTCCTCAAGCGGCAGTCAAATCGCCTACTGTCGTTCGCAATGAGAATGAGTCGCGCACACGGTCAGCTCCTGCTTCACGCGTGAGTGACCGCATGACTGAGCAGCTCTCTGGCCAAGACTACGGGAAAGGCCACAAAGCCTCACCTCGCAGAGCTGAGTCCCCGTCACTGAACAGCGTTCGAGCTTCCGCAGCAGCACTCGACGGCACAACGGCAGCGTCGATAACCCGAGCGAGACACATGACGACGAGTGTAGATACTGATGACGATGAAGAGCTCGAAAGCGACGCATCAGATCAAGACTTCGATGAAACACACTTTCGAGGAGAACAAGAAAGCAGTGATACATCGGCAGCAGCGTCACCCGTGCATCAAGTTGCCCCACTGAAATCAGCACATCGTAGCGAATTCCGTGTTGAAGCCTCTCCGTCGATTGCAGCACAAAGGAAAACTCATCGACAAACCGTGATCGCAGAAATCCAGTCGAAGCTTGATCAGTTGACCAAAGAAGCCGAAGAAGAAGAAGAACGCGATCGGGAAATGTTTGTCAACAGTGTATCCATTGGAAACGATTCAGCTGAGCAGTCTCCGATTGCAGACGACAAAATGAATCACGAATTACGGAATCCGTGGCCCGAGAACGAGCTACTCCGATCACCAGAGCCAATGGTGCTGAAAAGACGCATGCAAGCGACAAAGAAGCCAGAGATTATGTTCTCTTCATCAATCTTCAACTTCGATCGCGAGGCACCAACGACCAGCGCATCCGATGAGGTCGCGACCCATAACTCCAAGAGCCGGCAGCTTTTTGTCTGGGATTCACTACTGGAAGACTCAGTGGGCAGTCTATCGATGTCAGGCAAACTACCGACGACCCGGCAAGACAAACTACCAGTCGAGACAGCCGCAAAGCCGACACACGAAGATCGTGCCACTAATAAATCTGCGGCTATGCGAGGCGTGCGAGACAGTCACAACATGACGAAGAAATCGATCGATAGCGAAGAAAATGATGAAGCCGTCGATGATGGGTTGTTGAGGATGATGGAAGCGAAGCGGCGTGCGCGTGCCAAGAAAGACCAACGCGAATCACGCGACGAAAACGCCGTCGACCAAACTGAAGAGCTTCATCCTGATGACGGCGTGGAGTTTCACTACGCGATGGATCCAGGCACTCGCCAGCCAGTACGTCGAAGTCATGATCGCCGAGTGAGCTCCTCCTTTGAGGAACCAAGCCACGTGGACCATCCTCGTTCTCCTGCACGAAGTGAGGCTGATTCAGACGGCGATCTATCGATCGATTTGTGAGTACTCTACACGGAGTGGACTGGTATGATCTTCTCACTCATCAGTTTTTTGCTTCGTTCCTGTCAGGACTGACAATCTCGGGGAAATCGATCCTGCAGACGAAGAGCCACAGCCTCAAGGACAACCAGCAGCCAGTCCATCAAGTGTCACATCGGAAGATGAGGAGGACAGTTTCAACTTCGGTATGTAGTTGCTCGACCTTTGCTTTCATGAGTTGTGAAAGTGGCTAATGCGACAGATGCAGATGAACTGGTCGTTCGCGATCGAGACTATCAACCTCCCAAGGTCAACCAAGCTTCACCAGAAAGACCACACCCTTTGGAAAGGACTCATCAACCCACCGTTACACCATCGACTCGGCCACGCAGTTCGGAAGTATCGCGATCAATGAATGGAGGTGGCCATCGATCGTCAGGGCTTCCAGTTGATCGAAAGCAAGAAAGGTATGCTGGTCAAGTTCCCCAATCTTCGTCGACTTCGTCTCCTGTCAAACGGTCGAACCGAGAGGCGTCGGCCAAACCAAGCGATGCCACTTCATCAGCGCATCTAATGTCCTCCTCGCATCGGCGCCTAGCGAGCCTACTCGAATCGACCGACTGGTCCCAGCTACCTCTATCATCCGTCGTGTTGTCAAAAGTGCCAGTGCCAACAACCCAAGAACAAAAGAATCCATCAGCCGACCCAGCACGGAGCAAGCAAACTGCTGGCGGCAAAGCCTCCTCGTCACTCGAGCTCATCTACGATCCGATCCTGCGCTGCTACTTCGACCCAATCGGCAAGAAGTACTACACGCTCGCCAAGTGAACCAAGGAGGCCGGATGTCCCTCTCACTCATCTCTCGCAGCGGATACATGCTCGTGATTTTTCGTGGGTGTGCATTCATCATATCATAATAATAAGGATGGAGGTGATGGTCTGCGTCGTGTCCTGCCTGCTCGATTTCTATATCTACACCAAAATTGGTTCGCCACTTCGTCTCTTCTACATGTCGTCCGAGCTCATCAGCATGCTGGCGACGCTGCGCCTTACGCGACCCGTGTTGATGGACGCGTTGTTGCTCTGCGGGCCGGTGCCTTCTTCGTGGATTGTGTGGGCTTGGCTGACGCGCTTGCGAGCCCCAAGATCCCGCACGACGTCTTTGATCATGGCCGGCTTAAACTCTTCCGAGAGCCCAAACCAAAACTCACGGTTGCCCTGCAGTGTCTTGTACGCGACCGTGTTGACGTTCTGAAGGATCTGCGCCCACACACTGAAGAGTGGAGTCACAATGAAGTCGGCAAATCCCACTTGCATCTTCTTGATCACGATAGTATCGCGGTCCATGAACGGGGAGACAGCCAACGAGAGCTGCTTCTCCATGTCGCCCTGGAGGAAGAACTCTTCGACCACACGGTCGGTCCACTTGAGCATGATCTCGCGGTCTTTGGCTGGGTTCGAGACGTCGCACGTGTGCAAAATCATCTTCAGCAGCAGCTTCTTGTCCGCGACATTCTTGATCAGGAGGTCGTCGTCTCCTGATGGCAGGATATTGGTCTTGAACAGCGCGACATCTTCAAAGTGCTTGGCCATGTCGGTTGCGAGCACCATTTGGATGATCATTTCGCGCGAGTACTTGAAATCCTCGGGCGAGAGCTTGCCCAGAATGTTGAATTCCGGGTTCTTCATGACCAGAAACGACTGCGCGACGTGGTAGTTCTCCAGAACGGCGTGGTCGTTATACCGCAGCGCGATCTCCGAGGCCGTCGAGATGTGGAAGCTGTTGTTGAAACCGTCGTGCTTGAAGTCGTGGATGCCGGCCGAGACGAGCGCGAGCACCCGATCCAGTGGCCGCAGGAATGGCTGGAGCTCTGGCTGAATGAGGAAGTAGTACGTCGTCTGCATGACGTCGGCGGCGTGGATCGCGTTGTGGTATGGATTCGTCATGATGTACCCACGCTGGATCTCCATGAGAAAGGACACCAGTGTGACCTGCTCGATCTGGAGCGTCGAAGCCGCGAGCTCGTGTAGCAAGTGGTATCCTAGATGGCACAATACGTTGCCACTCGTGACCACGTTGACGCGGAAGATGTCGAAGACCCAGTTGCTGACGTTCTGCATGAGCGACTGCAGTTCGAAGTCGGAAGCGGGATCCAGTGGCGGCAGCAGCTCCTTCATGGTCACGCTGCGTCGGATGTGGCTGTTGTGTTGGCCACTGACGCCCATCACTCCGTCGGCGTCGTTCGTGGCTGCGATTGCCCCTACTGCCTTTGTTCCGTCGTTTCCTCCAGGGCCCAGCGACGATCTGTCTTCGACGTCATCGTTGAGGACCTTGTCCGTGTCGTTGACCTTGAGCATCTCTCCACGCAGCCACTGCTGAGTGTCGTCGTCGACGCCTTCGCCGTTGAGCAGATCTTCATTGGCGTCGTACAGTCGGTTGTTCTTGATGACATCGATCGCGTAGTCAATATCGGAGAGCACCGACCGTCGCAGTGCTGGATGGTATCGGAGATCATTCAGCAGCTTCAGCACGTGCTCCACGGGCGACGTGATCTGGTTCTTCAGTGTGAGATTCATGGACCGCGAGCGCTGCTTGAGCCGTTCGAACACGACCAGCACGCGGAGAATGCGCAGAATCACTCGAAGCCGCAGGATCTTGACGAGCACGAGCGATTTGGAGCCCGACGCCGACGCGGCGACGATGCCCAGCACAAAGCTCGCCACGATCACGATCGCGTCGAACAGCGACCAACCACTGCGCAGATACTCAAAGCCGTACGCGAAGAGCTTGAGCAGGATCTCGAGCAGCAAAATGGAGCCGACGGTGATGTCGGTCACGTCGATGACGCTCTTGTAGTCGGCGAGGTCTTCTTCGGCCATGGTGATCTGGATGAGCACGAAGATACCGTAGAGCAGCACGATGATTACGAAGAACAACTCGACGTACAGCTTGCGCATAAACTCGCCGACAATGAGTCTGAAGCGATGGTGGCCGCGCAAGTTCGCGACGCTTCCTTCTCTCCTGGTCAAGTCGCCAGTCGCTTTACGACGGCGGGACTTGGCGCCTCCGCCAGACGTCATGGCTGGCAACGCGTCCGCTGGCGCCACGGCGCGAGAGCGGCGCTCGCCGTACGGGTTTTTGAAGAATTTCGCTAGCGTCGGTCGCTTCGGCTGGTACGTACTGCTCATCGCTGCCTGAACGGGCGGACTGCTGCTGCTGGTACCGGGAAGTGGTCCTGGTGATGGACTAGGCGGCGCCTCTGCGGCGGTCATGGCCTCGGAAGGCAGGCGGTCGAGCGACGCCTGTGGCGTGGAGTGACACGATGCTGGGAGCGAGTCAAAGCCACGCAGAGAAGTGCGCGTCGTTCCGTTTCCTGAACCGGCACGCGTCTCAGGTCGCAAGGGGCGCTGGTCGCGGGCCGCCAGGGTCGGAAGAGTGGCCGCCGCCTCAATGCTGCCGGCGCGACTCGCGTGGTGTCCGGGTGTGCGTGCTGACGGCTGCAGCACCTCAGTCTCTTGGTCGTGTTGGCAAGATGGAGCGCGCTGCTTCCTGGGCGGCGCGGCGCCGGTTATATCTTGCCCGACAAGTCGCCCGGGTCATACACCTACTATTTCGGGATGGGGCGGAGGGGTACCCGACCCTCACCTCACGCTCGAGTTTTAAGCCGAAGGGATACTGGAGTAATAATAGGCAGTCGAACGTGAGGAAAGAAGGCGGAGAACATGTGAGCAGTGGTATCCGAATGCGAGATCACTGCGGAACGAGCGATAGAGAGAGATAGCAGGCACCATGAGATGAGACGCGACGTACCCTCTCGTGTTGTATCGAGGAAGATACGGAGTATCCCGTCACACGAGCATTTACGGTCGTTAAACAGTCAAAAAGAACTCATAAAGGAAGCAATAGACAGCGAATGTATACGCGCGGGTTGATGATAGCCATCGCTAGCCTCATGAAACGGTGGTCGTGTCTGCGCATCTTCCATTTTTCTGCTGCTCTCCATTTGGCTTGGGTTACACGTTGAAGACAGTTTCGTACTCTTTGTGAAGTTACCTTGTTTTGGTTTATCATCAAAATCACGTCATGTTGTGTGATTTGTGTTCAAGTGGAGCGCGCGAAATCTTTCAGGAAGCAAAATGGCGTGGGGCACGGCAACGACGGGAAGCGCGGCGACGAGCGCCGACGGAGGCAACGCCACAGCGCCACTGGCGCTGCCTCCATGGGGAAGCGTGCTGCAGGACAAGTACGTGAACGCGCGCGTGGTCGCGTGCTGTCCCACCATGGATCTTGTCGCGATTCTGACGGCCGACCGCCAACTGCAAGTCCACGTGAGTTGCCTTTGCTTCGATGGTGTCCATGGAACTGTTGCAAATGTAATGCGGGTTGTGTATGTGAATGTATAGCGCACGATCTCGTGGCAGCGTATCGTCCTCGTGAAGCCGTCGGAGGTTTTCTTCACGATGGAGACGCTGGCGTGGAGTCCGGACGGCATGCGGCTCGCTGTGGGCTGCGACGAAGGCGAGCTCGTGGTGTTTTCCATGGCGACGGCGGGCGACGACAAGGGTGTGGAGATCAAGCCACACACAAGCGACGACGACGCGCTTCACCACCAGACGCCCATCGTCGCCATGCACTGGGTGGCTGTGCGAGACAGCCAGAACGCAGCGAGTGCGGCGCCGCCGTCGGCTGTGCTTCGCAACCGAACAGCAACATTCACGGCTGCAAGGGCGACTGACACGGCGGCAGTTTCTCGCGTGGAAGACACGAGTGTGTTGGTGACTGCCGACGCAGCAGGAAGACTGGGGATCTGGTGGAACGGACTCGTGCTGGTCGCGATGATTTCGCTGCAGGAGCACTGGCGTGCCAAGCAACAGGAGACGGTGGCGGCTGACCCGTTGGAGCTGACTGTGCACTCAGTTATGCTCGCGTCGGACCTCTCAGCGTTGTTTGTTGATGCATCACAACGAGCTACACTGGGAAACGAAGGTTCCAAGGACCGGCAGGTGCTTCGTCTGGACCTTAGCACTAGTTTGCAGACTGTGAGGCATGATCTAGGTGCGATCTCTCGCGTCGGCTACGAAGTCCGCTCCGTTTTGGAGCGTGTGCGGACGTCACTGCGGCAAATGGCGTCTGAGGTACGGTTATATGGGCTTACAAGGATTGCTCGGTCGACTGACTAACTGGAAAATGGCGGCTTCTGTGAACAGTGGAAGAATGCGACGCGGGTGTTTGAATTGAAGATGAGTCTCATTGGCTCGCTCTACGAGAAGTACGGTTACGAGGAGCCACCCCAAGTCGACATGCTCGCCATCATTGCAGGGGGGATTGCTTCGCCCGCTCTTGCGCAGTACTTTGCTCAAGACATCCAGGAGATGGTTCGCCAGATCCCCATTGTCTACCTGCTCCCCATCGGAAGGCTGACGTTGCATTTGTGTGTTGCCTAGAGTATCATTCGTATGCAGAAGATGCTGATGAGTGGGTGCGAGACCATTCAGCAGCTACTTGATACCAAGATCAAGAACGGGCTGCAGCAAATCCTTTTTGAAGTCGCTGAACTGCGCGGTGCTGTCAAATGGAAACACCGTGTCTTCAGTCACACGCTTGGCATCACGACCCACGAGCTCGATGATATTGTCGACAACAGTCGCAATATGCTCACTGCGATGGAAGAGCTCGGAAAGTTGTTTCACGAGACTCGGCAAGACTTCTCGTTGTTTCTGAAGTGGCTCCTCGAGAGGATCCGGATCCATACCAATGACACCAGCTCCAGGACCAACTCAGCAGCAACACCATCAACCCCAGGGAACGGCATGCACGAGTCGCTCCTCAACATTCGAAGGCTTGTAGCCTTCCTTGAACGAGCTGCACAGAGTGCGAAGGCGTTCCAAGAGAAGAAGAACAACAAGTTCCTTGTCGAAGTCACATTCGGGAACCCGGTATCACAGCTTTTCTCCTCGCAGAACTTCATTCAGAGTGTCGACGCCGCAGATCGACAGTGGAGTGATATCATGATGAAGATGCTTCGATCGTTGTCGACATCGGTTGACCCGCAGCGTGGTGCTAGGCTTCATCTGGGTGGGGACGTGGATGAAGTGCATCTTCACACTCGTTGGGCGGACCTTGCGCACGAGCACGGTAGCATTGGTGAAGAACCGGATAGTGACGACGAAGACGCCGGCGACGGCGACGAAGAAGAGGAGTTCGACATCATGGAAGCAGTGGATTGGGACTCCCTCGGATCAGTGCGGGATGAGAAAGAAAGCCTAGCGAGAGCGAAGACTCCAGTCGTCGTCATCGCTGCTCGCTACAACCGCCGGATTACGCTGTTTACATGCCACGAAGGATCCTACGATATGGGTTGGAGAGCAGCATCTCTGGAATTACGGTTCATGTCTGGTGGTGACGTTCACCCGCGAATCAGCTTCTACGGTGGCACCAACGGAGGAAAACGAGAGCGATTAGTCGTCGCCACAAATGGTCTCGAAGGTGGGTAATTGGCTTGGATCATGGAACACTACCCACTGCTTTGCTAACAAACGTGATTGTCCCAAGGTCGAGACGGAAGCCTCTACATGGTCGATTACGACCCAAGCTTGTCGAAACTGCCCCGCATTGCCCCAACAAGCTCAACTTTATTATCGCCCGTAAGTGCACTCATCATGATACCACTGGTATTTCAGAATGCAGCTGATGATTCGTTTGGGATGTTCAGATGAACGCACCCACCGTGTCGATGGATGGTTCGAAAGACGTGAAGCATCGAGCGATCCGTTCATCTTCTACTGAGACTGGCCCCCAGTTTGCCGTCATAACGCAAGCATCGCGTGGCGTTATCTGCATCGTCGCGGGAAGCGCAAGAGTCGTGGTGCTGGACGCTGAGGAAGATCCAGAGGACGAAGAGGGTGGCGAGGGAACTCCTGGCGACGATGGCGAATCGGAAGACCATGACGAGGGAGACCTCTAGTTCGGGTGAGTCACCGCCATCTTAATATCGTCTATTTCATTTCGCTATCTGCTCCAGCTCCAGCTCCTGCTCCTGCTCAGCATGGTGAAGCTGCTCATGACCCTCCTTCATCGCGTCTCCCGTGCTCTCGGATTCTTGACTTGCGTCAACACTCGTATAACCCTCCACTTCAAGAAGTTTGCTCACAAGTGCGTTGACCTCTTCAGGCATGGAAGGGTATCGAAGGAGCGGTGGATGCCCGCCAATCCTCTTTGGAACAACCAGCGAGTTTCGGCGTCCGTGAGCTCGACGCACGATAGGCTTCACTGCTTGCTCGTAGAACGTATCCGATAGGGATCGTGAAGAGTTACTCTCACCACGCACGCTCGTCTGCCGTGTCAAGTTCGAGCGTCGCACCCGGTATGAACCGTCGTCTCCATCATCTTCTGGTGGCGGAGTCACCATTTCTGTTGGCGTGACCATCGATCGTCTAGGCCCCATCATATCTACGCCTTCCATTTCGGGCTGGGCGCCTGCATTCTCGTGCGCTTCCATTCCAGAGGGAGACTGCAGATTCGCCTCGTCCACGGTAGTGTCACCCACTGCTGATGACTGCCCGCTTCGACTTCGGTACAGTTTTGCAGCGGACATCAGCCTCTCACCAACGCCGCCTCGCGGATCCTCAGATGAATGGCGTCTTCCGGCGTCTCCAGGTGAAGGAGAACTCTCCGCCGCTTCAGGACTCGACTCTTCACCAGCTTCTGTAGCATTCGCTTCCCCGTCTTCCTCGACCTCGGAGAGATTCGAGCAGGCCGTTTCCCCCGCACTGTTATATTTCGGTGTTCGCAGTATTCGCGTTCGCTCCACACGCGACATACCCATGACTTCGTTGTTGTGCCAATGCTGAAGAATGGTCTGCTGCTTGTTGATCGCGTGCACGAAGAACCGTCGCATCTCATCCAGGACGTCTGGATACATTTCGCTGATAAACTCCAGCGCGTCACTCGGAAGCATGTACGTCCCTGTCGGAAGACACGCGAACACGTTGTACTGGGCAAAGCTTCGCGTGAGCACCTCCTTGTACCCGAAGAATTCGCCTTCGTGTAGCGTGGCGATCGTCCCGTACGAGTCCGGAACGGCATCCGTCGTGCGGCCATTCGTCGAGATTCGGATGACCTTGGGGCCGGGCGGCTTGGATGCTGGGGATGCACTTCGACTGGAAAAAGAATCTGGGCCTCCAAACCCTTCGTTCGCGGCACTTCCTCCAGAGGCGTTCATGCCCCCAGTCGGAGCCATGCGGGCCACGACCGTGCCACTCATCAAAAAGTAAATCCCGCTGACCAAGTTGCCGTTGTAAATGAGCAGGTCGCCTTGAAGAAAGTACTGCGGGACGAGGCGAGGCAGTAGCAGCGTCAAGAACCATTTGGGCTTCTTGTCGAAGAAGCGTATCTGGCTCAGCACGTTGCTGTTCAGGTACAGAATCAGCTCGGACCGCATTGAGTGGGTGAGTGAATCGAAGAGCCCTTGCTCGTCGAACAGCGTCTTCTCGGCATTGATATAGCGCAAGTGTTCCTGGCATGCGAGCGCAAAATCACTGGAAACTCCTCGCTCTTTGATGTACGCGTTCACACGTTGGCCAAGCTCATGTTCGCGGTTCATGAGGCTTTTGCTGTTGCTGACGGTCTCAATGACCGTCCCAACGACGTACGCGAACAAGGTCGTCCCGCCGATCATCACAAACGTGGAAAATAACTGCTCGTGGCTGTTGACGGCGTAGATGTCACCGAAGCCGACGGTCGCCATGGTCGTCGTCGCCCAGTAAACGCTGGCAATGTACCGAGAAACCGCGGAGTCTGGATCGTCGAAGTAAATTCGTCCCCACCACGCATGCTTTGCCTCGATATCGGCAGACAAATAGTTCCAGAAGCATCCGACGTAGTGAGCGATCGTCAGCACTGGCGCCAACGTCTTGAGTAGCCGAACGCTGCCCATCGACACGTCAAGCTCGGACAGGCGTTGCGAGTTGAGCTTGAAGATCTTCATGATCCGCACAAGACGTAGGAGCTTGATCAGTTTCACGGTTCGGATGAGCTTGAGGGATCGAAAGTCTTCCGACGCCGTGATCAGCTCCACGAGAAAGTCAAATGGAATCGTCGAGATGACGTCAACCGAGAATGACCGCTTCAAGTAGTGCTTCCGGATCTCGTGTCGATCGACGATCTCGACACCCGTCTCGTCCAGATACGACGTGAAGAAGTTGAGCACAATGTCGAGAAAGAACATGATGTCGGACAAGCGATCGGTCACGAGCAGCAGCTCCGAGTCGGCGATGTTGAATGAAATGCGATAGGGCACACTGAGCGTCGTCCAAAAAACGACGATGCCCATGACGGCGTCCCATAGGAGCTTTGCGCGCGAGTAGTGGCGGATGATCGACCAGTGGAGAACCACGTCGTCGCTGACTGATAGCTGGTACTGCTTACGGTCATCCAGGCCTGCGGCGTGGACGATGTGGCTGTACGATGTGGATTTCCGGTTGCGGTACTGCAGGAACAACTCGATGGATGCGCGTCGACTGGAGCTCTCTTGGCGTTGCATGATCTTACGCCCGCGTCGAGCGGCGTCGGCGTAGCGTTCCGAGATAATGTGCGAGAGATCGCGCAAGTATTTGGTGGCCACCGCACACGACTCCATTGCTTCGAGGAGATCCGAGCTGTAGATCGCGTACAGCTCCGTCTTGGCTGTTGATATGTACGAGTGGACATACCGCCGTCGATTTCCGACCAGGTATTCGATTCCACAGATATCACCTCCCGAAAGCGACGACGCGACGTCATTTCCACGCATGGCATCCAGTGAGCCAGATACGACAAAATACAGCTCTTCCCACACGCTTTCAGCTTCAACCAGTGGCTGTCCGGGTCCGACCATGATGGGGCGTAGACGCGGGATCGTGAACACGAAGAACTCGACAGTCGTCATGCCAAAGAACGGGAACTTCTTGACAAACGACTCCATGGACGCGGCCAAGATCTCGTACTGCAGGCTCTTGGGAAAGTTTTGCAGCAGCTTGTCTTCGTCAAACACAGTGCAGTGGCTCCAGTGGTACTCAAACTGCGAGATCACGCGCTGCCGCATACGGCGAGGGATACACCGCTTGAGCAGAAACTCTTTGGTCTCGTGGAGCTTCTGCTTCATCTGGATGCCTCGCGGGTTGTAGTTTTCCGTGAGCATCTGGATGTTGGCGATGATGAGACCGACGCTGATGGAGCCAAGACATTCAACGAAGATGGAGAAGACACGTTCGCTGTCTGTGATGCCGTAGATGTCGCCGTACCCGACCGACATCATCGTGTTGGCGACCCAGTAGAAACAGACCATGTACGGGCTGTCGATGCCGTCGGGATGGATAAACGTGACCCAGTTGATGCCCGTGGGGTCCCATGTATAGAACAGATACCACGCGCACGATACCAAGTGGATGACCAGGATGATCATACTCAAACTCTTCAAGGTCTGCAGCACGTGCGCGTTGAGTGCGTCCATTTGGATCGTGTCGACGGCGCGCTTGAGTCGCAGCAGCCGCATGAGCTTGAGAAGCCGCACGAGGCGGATCGTGCGAAGCAGTTTAAATGACAAGAGCGATGGATCGCCCGGCGAGGTCACGGCCTGGAAGAACTGGTCCATGGGAAGCGTGGACAGCGTGTCGAAAATGAACCAGCTCTTGAGATACCGCCAGCGGATCTTGGTCAAGTCAAAGACGAAGATGTCGCCGTCGAAGTAGCCCGTGAAGAAGTTGAAGGCGACGTCGGTCGCGAAGCTGGCGTCGAACACAAAATTCAGGTACAACTCCCAGCTCTTCAACTCGACCGCGAAGCCTATTCGGTACGGGACCATGATGACACTGTAGCAGATAATGAAGCCGATCCACAAATCCCAGCGCACTTTCCAGTTGGATCGCGGCATGATCACCCAGCGCATTTTCTTCAGCTTCTCGGGAGTAGGCTCCGCTGGCACGAAATGGAACTCGCGCCGTCGTATTCGGCGGTTGCTTCCTTCCAAGCCGAGTCGTTTATCGTCGCCCACGCCGATGAACTTCTTCATGGTCGGAAGCCGACTAGCGAGGCCTCGGGCATTGACTTGGATGCTCTTGGTGAAGCTGCCTGTTCGAACGCTTTCCGCGATGAATGCCGGCACGGGACTGATGCGTTCTCGCATGCTCTCGATGGGGCCAATGCGACCAGAGGCGCGGCGAGGAAGAACTGCGGATGGCAGCAACGGAGAAGACGTACTGCCGCCGCCTGCGCTGCCCCCAAGGCGGCGTAGAGGATGGGACGACGCGTCGTGGACTTTCTGCGAGCTGCTGCCGCTGCCAAGCACGGCGTTGAGCTGCTTCATGGACGTTTGAACACAGCGGGCGAGATCAAAAAGCCCCAAGTCATGCGCAGTGAGTCGTCGGGCTGGCTAGTGTATGGAGGGAGGG
>JAADXB010000034.1:0-35606 GCA_023337495.1 Pythium diclinum | reverse complement strand
GTCGGGTGAAAAACTTGACTGCTCGCAGCCGCGTCCATGGCGACATTCGCCGCCGCGTCCGCCATCTTGTTGCACGCTCGATAGTGGTGGTGCCACTGTCGGACGCGGAGAGTGTCCGCAACGCGCCGAGCCGCTGCGTAAGACGCCAGGAGCCGTTTGTTCGTCGGTGGGCGGTACTGCTCCATCTGACGGAGAATGAGCTGGCTGTCCCCGACCACCTCCAGCGGCGCCCAAGCATTCCGGCGTGCGGCGTTTAGCCCCGTTAGGAGGCCGTGGTACTCGGCTTGATTGTTCGTCGTTCGCGCGTCTTGCAAGGACATGGCTGCGGACCAGATCACTGAGGCCCGAGTACGCCCACCGTCCACGCGGATGATCACTGCGCCGGCGCCGCCTGGGCCTGGATTGCCGCGGGAACCGCCGTCGAAGAACAACACGTACGAGTCCATCTCCGCCGGCGACGGTGCGGGTTCCGGCTGCGGCGGTGGGCCTTGACTGCCAAAGAGCACGTCCAACGCGGCGGCGGTGAACTTCGTCGCGGCGCTGCCCGACACTCGCGCCCACCTCAACCCGTGGAGGACCGCTTGGAGGCTGGCACCATGCCGAGCCTGGGCTTCACGGTCCGTCCATTGGTCGGCGCTGGAGTCCGGTGCCGTTCGCCGCTTCCAGATCTCGGAGAGCGTGGCCAGCACGTGCCGGCGCCAGACGCTCTGTAACGCCAACGTGGTCGCTGTCGTGTCGTGCACCGTGGGCTCGCCGAGGCGCGCCAGCTCGGGGTGTGACCACAGCGCGTCTGGAAGAACCGCCAAGCGGAGGCTGAAGACGTCCGTCTTCAACTGGCCGTCGTGTAGTCGTGGCAGACGCGTGTACAGCGGTGCCCAGAAATCCCGGAGCTGCTGCCACCGTGCAGACGCATGACGACATCCCCACGCGAGATGAAAGGCGGAGCCGCCGTCGCCACCGATGGCTGGGCAATGCGGGCAGCCGCGGCGGACGTTGAGACGGTCCCATCCCGTCAGGCGGTCGCCCTTCAGCTTGTGGAAGAGGAGACGGTGAGACGCGGGGGCGCCGGGGGTCTGCATCACCTTGGACCATGACACTGACTCGAGAGAGACGGCGATGGTGCTGTCGGCGTGTGACCAGCGGCGGGCTCGGGCTGCTTGTTCTGCGTCGCGTTTGCCGGCGTGGTCGCTGCTGAGGAGGTCTCGAGCTGCTGATGCCGTGGGCGCCGCGACGCCTGCCCAGAGCGCGTACGGGGCGTCAAGCCAGACGTGGCGCTCGAAGGTGACGCGTGAGTCGTGAAGAAAGCGCCTGGCCAACGTTGATGCTTCTGCTGTCGTCCGGACGACGCCGAGGCGGGTCGAGGCGTGCTCCACTGGCGTCCACTCGACAACCAGGCCGGCGTCCTGCCTCCTGAGCCGCCACCCGTACGGCGTCAATTTGACACCTCCCAAGTTGGCACCGAACCAAACTGTACAGTACTATGCTCAGCTTGTTTCTCAGTTCTCATGAGGCTGGTGAATCTCACAACTGCAGTCCACAAGAAGCAAAAGCGCCCACTTCGATCAATACTAAGTCCTTAGTGTATTCCCAATCGAATCGACAAGGGCCGGCATCAGTAACTTAATGGTCGATGGGCCAACAACCGTCATGGTAGGCGGTGATGATGATGGCTGCGCGATCGGCCACGGTCTTCCGGACCACTCGATGGCCTCTCGTCAATCACCATCTCGGATGCAGTAGATTCCGGTTCGCCGAAAAGCATTTGTGTGTCGATCATTCGTGCGTTCTGCCCAGCGCCATACGGGGGCAATGGCTGCGCAGCCGAATCATCCTGGCTTGCTGTGTGCGTCGACACGCCCTCGTGGTGGAACGCGACGGTAATTGCTGGTTCCCAGAGTTCCCCACATGATAGATGCGCGTCTTGCTGGGTGACTCGGCCAACAGGCGCGTAGTTCACCGTGTACGGATACGTCAAGACCGATCGGCCAACTGCAGCTACTTGATGGTGCTGCGGCTTGTCATTGGGTGAGTGCATCGGGCCAAACGTGCGAGTCGCCACGTCGCTCATCTTCTGCACCATCCTGCCAATCACGCCGTCTTCCTTGTTATGCATCGTTGCTACTTCGTTCTTCAAGACATCCTTCTCCTGCAGTATCATGGCCATATCGCTCGACAGCTCGGCCGACTTGGACTCGAACACGTCAGCTTCCGTGTTGATCTTGCCCACTTTCTCCGGGGAAATGAAGCACGCTGGGGCGTCCATGGCAAAGTCGTGGAGGTCTGCAACGCCAACCACGGCGTTCTCTTCCTCGTCGAGATCTGCCAGCGTGGGGATGTACATGATGGACGCTGTGGAGAAGTCACTGCCGCTGAGCCCTGTAAGCGGGTAGTGGATCTGCGGATCCGTAAGCATGGCGTACTGCTTCTTGTCCACGTTGTTCACCAGAAGAGAGAACTTGACGTCTTGGTCGCCAATCGAACGGAGCACTTCGTTGTAGGTCGTCACGTCCTCGGGGGACACGCGGCCGTTGCGCAGCGTCAACACGAAGAAGAGCTTGTACACGCCGCCTTTCTTGAGCGCGCTTGTGATGGCTGTGCAGGCCTCCGGACGCATCTTCACATCGGTGACGCCTGGCGTATCCACCAAGATAATGTCGTTGGTCAAGTTCACGTATTGTGCCGTTTGGGTGCGGCCGCTGCCGAAGCTGAGCCCCGCGTCGAATGCCGCGACCCCGAGCAGACAGTTGAGCAGCGTGCTCTTGCCCGAGCCGGGGTTGCCCATGAAAAGCCAGTGCTGTGGCGTGGGGCCCATTGTATCGTGAAGTGGGAAGCGAGGAAGTTGCCGAGTGACAAGTGAGCGGAAAATGCCAACGTTTATCTTTGCCAGGGCGTCCGTGGCCACGCAGGCGCCATGATGGGCAAGCGAAGCTTGAGTGCCATCGTTGACGGCTCGCATGATTCGAAGCCATGGGCGGCCACTGGACGACAGTACTATGAACATTTTGGGTCGAAGGTTCAAGGTTGCAGTTGCCAGCAGTGCAGTGCTTCAATGCGCAAGCAGTGCTTGCGTATGTGGCGCAGCTCAGCTGCGGGGAGGAGAGAGATGAAACCTGTCGCCAGTCGGCGTCAAGCTTCCACTCAACACTTCCACACCGAGGCTGTCTACCAATGCACAGTATGCTGGTATTACTGGGATGGTGGAATATCGTTCCAAATTCCACACAGCACACTGTGCTGAGCACAGTGCTGGACTTCACAGCGGACAGTAGTACAACATTACGTACTAGGGTTTACATTTACGACGTGTGTACGTAATGTACTACTTCAAGGTTCGAAGCAGTAGCAGCCATTCCTGCACTAAAGGAATTGGAACCCGATAATATTTGCTAGGGCCAGCAAATCCCCCGGGGGATGGGTCACGAGTAACTAGGAGACTGTTCACAACTCATGTTGGGAGACCAACTCACTGAGCTGTTCTTCACAGGTCTCCTGAGTCAGGAGTCCTGACGCCACTCTCAAGGTGATGAGTCTCAAGTGTAGCGCAATGCAGTCAACGAAGCGTGGACCAATTCAACGTCAACTCTTTTGGCTGGTCGGACGTTTCAGCACGAACCACACGCAACAACAACAAAAAGGCTGTGGGAAGTTCCCACAGCCCACTGGGAACTCAAGTATGTACCCAGGACTCCATTGGGTGGTCTACTGAAACGCAATGCTCCGTCCGATCCATCATCGATTCCATGGGGATCGCATCTCATTCTCACGGACGGCGACTGACTAAGTGGTGAAGACTCTTCACCTGAAGAGTCTCACCACTTCGTATGTGAGATTCTCTGTGTCGCAACGTGCGATTGCTCGCGCAGGCTCTTCAAGCGAACCTGACAGACGGGACCTGACGTGAATCAAGTCACGCAAGAAAGATGTAGCCAGCAAGTTGCTGGGCGCCAGGGGCCCTGGGGCCCAGGGCCTGGGCGGGGGTCCGTCGGATCCGATTCCATATTTGTGTCTGAGCCACACACACACCCCACCCAGGATGGGGTGTGTTTGTGGGCCACCCTGTCAGGGAGCCCCTGAGGCTGAGGCTGAGACTGCCCGTGCAGATTGCCTCGTGAGGTCACCCACACCCAGAGTGGATTACTGCACTGGTGTCCTCGGCTTCTTTCATTTCTACACTTCCAAGGCCCCCACCAAGAGCCTCTCGCCGTTCGTGACGCGCTCGCGATGACGGAGTATCGAGTGTTCCTGGGCAACCCAGGCGTGGGAAAGAGTACGCTGGTCAACTGCATGCTCGGACGATTTGTCTTCGACTCTGGCATCAGCATCGGTGCCGGGTTGACAAAACTACACCAAGAGTACGTCGCGGAGGATGGCATCGTGTACATGGACACGCCGGGTCTGGCGGACATCACCATCCGGAGAGAAGCGGCCGAAGAGATCGAGAAGGCCCTGCGCAAGGGAGGCAAGTACAAGCTCTTCTTCGTGGCTACTCTGCGGAACGGCCGTGTGTCACCCGAAGACATCACGACTTTTAACCAAGTGGTCAAGGCCATCGATGTGCCCGACCTCGAGTTCTCGGTCATCATCAACAACGTCAAGCCGAAGCAGTACAAGATGATCACGGAAAACGAGGAGAACCTCCAGAAGATCTTCGTGGCCGTCAACGCCATGGACGTCAAGACCACGTCCATCCGCTTCATGCCCGTGCTTAAAGGTCTCGACGAAGAAGAGAACGCCGTCGTCCCGCTGCCTAAGAACTTTGTGGAGTTTCTGAACTCGGCGCCGACCGTCAACATCCCTCGAGAGCGAGTCAACGACATCGATCTCGACGCGGAACGATTCGCGCGGTTACTCGCCAACATGGAGAGGCTGCTGAAGGAACTCCAAGAAGACAACAACGCTCTTCGCGCGAGGCTGGAAGAGCTCGAGCGACGCAAGCCAGGGTTTCTTCAGTCGGTGGCCAATGCTGTCAGTGCCGCCGCCGAAGAGTTGAGTTGGTGGAACATCAAGAGCTGGTTCAAAAAGAGTTAACAACTTTTCGCTCGCCGACCAAATAACCCAAACGAATCCCTTTCTACTTCGAAGTATATTTTAGTGTCGGTATGTTGTCCTCGCCGTCGATAACGGTGACGATTGTACGTATCAGATAGGACGGAGACTGTGATTTACGAGAGGTTATACAGCTCTTTATGGTTGATCGCTCTTAGTTCTCTCACACAGTCTGCGCGGCACCAGTCGACGCGATGGTCTGTGTAGCGGTCGCAGGTGGGGCCGTTGCCGTCGTCGTTGGTGCAGTCGTCGTTGGGGCAGCCGTCGCCGTTGAGTTCTTGGGCGTCGGACAGCCGAACGTCTTGATCATCTGCGCCTTCCACTCCGTGACCTTGACCGACTCGCCCTTGCGGTGGATGCGGTCGACGATCTGCTTACAACGCGGCTCCTTCTTGAGGCAGAACTTCTTCTTGAACTCAGCCGTGTACGTCGTGACGCCGCCCAGACACTCGTCCTGGAACAGACACGCCATCTTCTCGGCCTCAAGCACGGCGTTTCCACCGCGGCGCTTGACCAGCTTATCTGTCGAGTTCATCCAGCCACTCATCTTGACGGTCGTGTTGTCGCTCGTGCGGTTGATCAGTGCACTCATGGGTGGAGGAGGCGCGGCCGTCGCGTTGGCCGCTGCCGCAGGAGCCGTCGTGACTGGAGACTCGGTTGCGTTGCCTTCCTCCAGCAAGCGCGTCGTGGCCGTGGCACCACACTGCGTGTACAGCGAGCCCGTGAGTCCCTCGAGTTCGTACGAGTAGCTGCTCACGCCGAGATCACGCGTGTCGATGAGCGCGACGAACTGCTGCGGCACAGCCTTGAAGAACTTGCCGACGATGCGGTCCGTCGTGGCGTTGATCGGGTTCTTGCCCAGCACACCCGTGCGCATCATCACGTAGTCGTACGGGTTGAACACGATGCCACTGCCTTCAGGACGGCGCTCGCACGACGTCCAGTCGACGCTCGCAGCCTTCTGCTGCAACGTAAGCTTCTGCTCGCCGACGTTACACTTGTGGAAGACCGAGTGGAGCAGATCCACCATCGCGTGGTGCGACCAGAAGACCGGGTCGGCCGGCGACGCGAACGTGGCCATGGTGCCGCCCAGCTCGGCGTGGATGTTGTTGTGGGCTCCTTCTTCAATGGCCTGGGACATCTCGCCGATGTTGGCCGCCGCGAAGAGCTGCGCACGCACAGACGCGTAGCTGGCGGCGGCAGGGAACGTGACACGGGACCAGTTGTCGCGTGGCACGCAGCGAGAGCACTTGCTGGACGCGATGTTGCCCGCCTGGCAGAAGCGGTTCATTGGCGCGTCGGCCTCGCAGAAGCCGTAGACGCTCTCGCCGTTGATGTTAACGGTCTTGCGCGTGGAAGGCGGAAGGCCGCCGAGGAAGTTGAGCGTCGGCGAGCACGAGAGGATGTTGCGGCACTGGCCGCTGGCGACCTTGTTGTAGTCGGTGATCCAGTCCCAGTACGGCACGGTCACGCAGGCGAAGCGAGCGCCCTGGCCGCGTAGCATGTTCTCGAAAGCCGTGAGCAGCAGGCGGTGCCAGTAGATGAACATGCACTGGCGGTGGGCCTCCTGCTCCGACATCATCTCTGTGTGGATCTCCACGAACTTGATGTACGCGCCCGAGTCCATGGACGCCGCAACAGCATCAAGGTACAGCTTACGGTCAGTGGCACTGAGTGCTGTCCACGAGCGACGCACGCGAGGCTTAGTGCATTGGGCGTCAGCCTGTTGGAGGGTCGAGGCCGAGAGGACCGCCAGGCTCAGTAGTGAGCAGAGTTTCCAGAAGATCATGGCGGTGGTGGCGTCCGGGGCTTCTGTCAATAGGGAAGAAGGTGGAGTGCGGACTCGGTGGCGAGTGGTCGAATGATGCACGCTGCAGGGGGAGAGGCGGCCTGCTCGTCTTCACGGCTGAAAGCTGTGGGGTGGAGAGGTCACATGGCACCTCTGAGTCGCGAGAAGATCAGCGGCCAGCCGCTGTTGTTTTGAGTGAGGCATATTTAGACACGCTGGTAGAGAGAGCGGCGGAAAAGCGAGCCGGTGGGATCCGCCAGCCAGACTCACTTGAGTGCCGAATCTGGTAATAGGGTATCAGCTAAATACGAGACTCGGGTAAGAAGGTCTCAGCTAAATAGGAGACTCGTCACACATCTTTCTGTCTTGTATCTCCGTCCGGATATCGGAAGCCAGCCGTGGAGACCACCACATGAGTGAGGTTGGGAGGCTTGCAGTCCATTGGCCCTGCAGAGACGAACGTCATGTGGCTTGTGACCGCAGCTGCTGACACGAAGAGCTCTTTTACACCGTCATGCTGTGATCACCCTTGGCATTATCCAACGCACACTGTCCGTTCACGTTGGTGTGTGGCCCAGATCCAAAGTCTCAATCTTCAGCATTTTCGGATATGCGACGTGTGAGCACATCACATCAGATATTTTAGTACTGTGTCCTGGCTATTGAGGCTCACGACGACGGCAGCGAGATCATGAGATGGATTCATCAGGCAATAAAAAAAAGGCAATCTCAGTAGCTGTTCGCCTCCTACTAGATAGCTCTTGCTTCCTATCAGGTCGCCTGAGGGGTTGCCGTTGGCGTCGGCGTCGGCGTTGGTAGGATGCCCAACACGTCCTTCTTGTTGCGTGGGTACCATCGGTAGTACGATACGACCGCGATGGCGGCCGCCAGGATGAGCATCACCAGCCACAGGATGAGCTTGTTGGTCAGCGCCTTCACAGTCAGACGCCGCAGATGGCCCTTGGCTTCCTGTGTGTCCTCTTGGGCTTGGCCGACCTGTAAAGGAACGAGTCACACGGTCAGATGAGTCACCAAGCGAACGCTGTGATCATGATCAACAGGCGATCCGTACGTCCAACTGCGTGTGCTGCAACTGATTGCGCTGCTGAAGCAGGTTGTTCGCCGTGTTTGCCGCTACATTCAAGCCAAGCACGGGTTAGAATAGTGAGCAGAAGAGGATTAAATCTGAGAGGCTCCTCACCAATGGCCTCGGTCTCAGCCAGCGTGCGCTGGGCTTCGTCCAGGTGCCTTCCATTTCTACACAAAGCGATTCCACAGTCAGCTCTATTCGTGTCCAGCTCAAGAGAGATCACCACTCACCGATCCAGGTGCTCAGCGTAGCGCACCGCTTGCTCTTTCTACTCATACAACAAAAGCCGTTAGCATCGTGCCCTCGCTCGTGGACAGCTCTACACTTGGAGCCGTACTGGTTCTGCATTCTCGTTCGCATCCGCCGCCTTCGTGCGCGCGTCGCCGATGAGCAGCGTCTTCTCCAGCGTCGACTTGAGACTCGCGTGCTGCGTCTGGCAGTGGCGAACTTGGTCCATCTGCTGCCGCTTCGTGCGTGCGTCCTTGTTCTCGCTCGCTGCATTCTCCAGGATCCGGATCTATTCAGCCAGAAAACTTAGTAACCCGTCTTCCCTGAGACCTTGGTTACTAAGCCATTGCAGATACTCACATATCGCTCGACTTCGCCGATGCAGTTGCGTGCTTCCACCACCAGCTCTTCACGTCGCTCTGTTGGTCAGAAGGTCGTGTCGTTAGTGACTGTAAACCATATCTTCTGACGCGTGCAGCTCAGCAGCAGCACGCACGCGGCTCCTTGCAGTTGGCGAAGGCGTCCAGCGCCTGCAGCGCCTCGCCCCGCGCGGCCTCAAAGTCCTGCAGATAGTCGTCGAACGCCGTCATTTTCGGGTGGCTTTACACTGCGCTCTTGCTTCCGACAGCTTAGTGGAGGGGCCTTTCGCACAGCGCCAGGAATAACACCTTGGGACAAGACGAGACCGTCGTTCGGTCAACATCGCAACGCACTTCAATGTGGTGGAGGTTGCACGAAGGTAGCACGATCCAACCAATCAGAATGTACGATTCTATCTGAGTCTTAGTAAGTCTGAGTCTGTGGACGAATGGCTTCATCGCCGCAGTGCGAGCGGATCCGTCGCCAACTGCGTCGCCAGCATCTCCAGTTCGCTGTGGAGCTCGTCGATCGCCGTGAGATGCAGCGGCAGTGGCGACTGGCGTTGCAGAGTCACTGGGTGGGTTGTCAGGTACGACAGCGACGACCAGTTGGCCAGCAACGACGACAGCACGGCTTCCGAATCAGCCTCTGCGGCCTCACCCACCGCCACCGAGTGCACGAGCTGCACGCGCAGCAGCGCCGTCTCCTGCGTCGGCCGCTCAGCACAGCGCAGCCACTTGGCGTTCGCCACTCGACTGCGTTCTTGGAAGTGACACGCGTCGTCCGGTCGCATCACCAGCACCGCCTCTCGGTCGCGACACAGCGCCACGCTCGACGAAAGCGACGGTCTCACTTGCACGTCATGCTGCGACAGGAAACTCGCTTGGCACACGACGATCTTCGTCACGACGCACTCGAAACGACTGGAGAGTTGCGTGAACGCGTCCTGAGTCGTGAGCGACTGCCACACTCCGGTGATCGCTGCGGAAGAGCCGAGCTGAGTGATGGCCAGCACGGCCTTCTCACCCAGGAGCGCCGCGAATTCAAACGCCGCTTCGACGAACAACAGCAGCACGGGCGCGATCTCATCTGACTCGCCAGACACCACCGGGAACACCTTGGTTTCCAGCACCGCACCGACCGCATCCGTGAAGGCCGCGACCAGCCACTTGCCGTCAGTAGAAAGCGCGTACCCCGCATGCACAAACGTCGTCGCCACTGCAGTCGAATCTTCGGTCGGTCGCTCCGCCAAGTGGTACAGACGCTCGCACACGAAGCGGGACTTGGCTCCACCCTCACCACCCACAGCCACCGGTTTCAGACTCACCTTCTCGAATACTCGGTCGTACAGCGCCATGGCTGTAGGCAGCAGAGCGTGGGGATTTGTGCCCAGGCTCACGTCCACGAGATCTTCCAGGTACAGCAGCTCCACCGTTACGCTTCCGACCCACTCGGGCTTGTCTTGAGGTTCTTTAGCGCCAAACAGACCACGACCAAAGGCACCGAGAAGCCACATCTTGTGTTTGATGTCTGACCGGCGGAAGGGCGCGACCACAAACACGACGTTGGCCACGGCCGACCGCGAAAAAGCCTGCTTGCGCTTGATGCCTTGAGCCAGTAGTGGCTGTAGCAACTCACCGGCCGCGCGGTACGTGGCGAAAGCGTCCTCTCCTGTGGCTGTACACTCCACCAGCATCAGCGCGCTGGCTGCATCGACACTCACGCTCCTGTTGCCTGCAATCCCACTCAGATCCATCGCCACGTGGTCTCCCAGCGAAGACGGGGCGTACACACTGCGAAGCATCGTCAAGTACGACAGCGTCAGCGTGCCGAGCCACTGCGACGGTGTCGCGGGACACACGACGGCGTAGTCGATGGGTTTGGCGGCTGCAATGGGCTGGAAGTTGCGAAGCGTGTACTCGGAAATGGCTGGGATCTCCACCTGCAACGAAGACTCGAGTGTGGATACGCACAGTCGAGGCACCTGATCCAGTGGCGTCTCTTGCATGGCAGTCTCACTGTCTTCCTTCGCTGGGTTGGTTCTGGAGATGTAGTAGTCGACTGACATCCACGGATCGTGAACCTCGCCAGCTTCATCATCCACAGCCGAGTCGCTCGCATTGGTCTTCCCCTTCACCACGCTTTGCAGCTGCGTCAGAAACGGCGTCACTTGGCTGGCGAGTGCGAGTGTGTCCTTCTCATCGGCTGACCTGCAGTGGCTGGCGTGAGGCGTCCACCGCGAGTTCGCTTTGCCGTGCAGTCGCCATGGGATGAGCGCATCGAGCGCTGCCAGTTGGATGCCGATCGCGATTTCCCTGTCACGAATACTCGACTCACCGCTCACGGTGACTGGAACCGCGCCCGTGTACTTGCTCAGTTTAGCTTCGTCGTACTCCAGAAGCAACTTGCGCTCGTGCTCTCGTCGCTGTTGTCGCTTGTTGCGTCGAAAGTCTCGTGGATAATAGCCCGTGAGCCATCGCTTGAACCGGTCCGACATCAGTTGACTTCTCAGGTGTTCGAAGCTCACACTCGTCGGCTGCCGCTCCGGGATCTTTCTCGTCTTCTTTTCATCTATTGAAGGCGAAAACCCCGGTGCGATTGGAACGAGACGCGCGTTTTCCAGAGTCGTCGTGGAGGTCGACTTGCCGTCGGCGGAGTGCGTTGCCATTTCTTTCTCGACGTAATCATCCAGCGCCTGCAGCAGCGGGTGACTCTTGATGGGTTTGCTCTCTAGCACTTCTTGCTGCTCATCGTGGGTCAGCGACGCCACCAGAGACACAGCCAAGCTCAGCGTTGGCGGCTTGGGTGTCTCTGGACGTTGGGAGACCGAGCCGCTACGCACACGTCCAAGGATCGGGATGCTCGTCCGTGTCGCCGTCGCTGACAACACCGGCGTCAGCAGTGGTCCGAACGATACAATGCCGCCGTTCTGGTCTGGCTGGTTCTTTTTGCGCCGTCGCCGCTTGAAGATGTGGATCTCCGAGTCGATATGCAGCGAAAGCTCCGGGTCCTGAGGAAACGTCATCTGCACCACTGGTCCGCTCGCCTCGGGGCTGTTCACGTGAGTATCAGGCGAGACTGGCACGATCGACTCGTCGTTTTCCAGCAGATCGTTCATTGCCTTTCGTCGCCGCTTCCTGTTGCCCAGCGTGCCATTTCGACGCGCGGCGTCATCTCCGTCCGCGTCGCCGTCCGCTGCGCCATCCATGTCGTCGTCTGCGTCCTCGTGGTCGTCGTTCTTGCCGTTCTTTCCCGCGTTATCATCGTCGTCTCCTCCCACGCCGTCAGCGCCGTTTTCTCCCTTGCGTCGCTTGGCTTTTCGTCGTGGAAGCGCACGGAACGTCGGGTAAATGCCTTCGTACTTGGTCTCCGCGACCGCTCGCGCCATCAAATTGTCGTCCAAGTGCCACACGTCGACCATCGAGTGGTCGTCTCCACGCGGAAGCCCTAGCATCCGCAGCCACGCGGAAGTGAGACTGCCCAGCTCTGGCTGCAATGGCGTCTGCGGCGTCGTGCGGTGGAGCATTTGCACGTTCACGCAGAGCGTCTGCGACGGCTGCAGCAGCTGCACGTGCAACTGGAAGCCCGACGTGGCGTGCGCTTCGTCCAGATACACGTCGAAGTGGTTGGCGCGCGTGAGCGACGGCGTGCGGTACACGAACCGCGCCTCGTTGAGCGTGAAGAGCTCGCTCTGCAGAGAAAAGACCCCGTCGCCCAGCAGCTTCCGCGCCAGCCACACGTGCAGCGCGCGGAACAGAAGCCGCTGCGCGTTCTCAGGCAGTGCGTCTACGGCCATGGCCGTCCACTCGCCACTGGTCACGACTGCGGGGAAGACAAACGCAGATGCCAACGAACCACGCGATGGAAAGCAACGAGGTTAGAGGCCACGAGACGACAATGCATATCCACACAGTAGGGAACTACTAAAGCGCACCTTCAACGGCCGTGGAGGCGCTGGGCGTCGGCAGTTTCTGCGCGTGGTTGACGGAGAAGACCCAAAATTGGTCGGCGGCGTCTGAAGGTTCGTGTTGCCACGCGTACAGCGCGTTGTTCTGCTGCTTCACGGACGCTGCGAACGCCGCAAACGCGTCTAATGCAGCGTGTGAGGATGGCGACGCGTGCGCGTCAGCAGCAGAGACGGCGCTGTCGCTGTGGGCGGCGAACACGCGCCACGTCAGCGTCTTCAAGACGCACTACGGAAGCGCCACGAAGAATCGTCAGTACGCGGCAACCAGAGCGAGTTAGAGAGCAGGAGACGCACCAATTCGAAGACATTCGTTGCCACTGCCACGCGTGCGGCGGCGGGGGCGCGTGCGTCCATGGCGGCGGAGAGAGAGCCCGTCGTGGAGAGCGCGTCGAGTGCCGCGTCGCGTCTTGCTCAGCACCGACGGTGCGCTTTTGGAGGGAGCAAAAGCTGGGAGCTGCCAAGCCACCTGCGTTATCGCATACTACCTGCCATATGTGATATGAACACACTGAATTTGGTGTAGTCCACACAGGTGTATGATAAGAACCTCTAACGGATACACAACTTCAACTCGCCCATCACCAGTCCGTGGAGCTCATGCGGCGCGAGCTGGTGGAGTGCGTCGCGCACGACGAACACACCGCCGTCTGTAGAGCCTTGGACGCGCGTGGTGACGTAGCCAGGTGCGTGGCGGTGGTCCACGAGCACGACGGCGCCCCAGCGCGACTCCACGTGCATGTGGAGGACGCGCTCGCGTAGCCCCACAGTCGGGGGCGACGACTGCGACTGCGATTGCGAGAAAGGCGCCACGGCGAGAGGCTTCCTGCTGCGCTGCTGCGGAGCTACAGGCAATAGCATGCGGCTGCGCGTTGCCTGCAGTCTATTCTCCATATGCAGATCTGGTTGCGGCGTCTCGCTCATCAGCGTACTGGACCGGTCGGAAGGCACGATAAACCCCATGGACGCCGCCATCGCCAGCGGGTACTGCAGGCCTCCTGGGTGCTTAGCGTTGGGTATCAAGGCCGCGTCGCCCGCGAAACGCACCCACCCACTTGGTCCCGACGCGTACAGTTGCCGTGTGAGTGCTGCGATCGAGCACACAGCCATGGACGGTGTGGCGTGGCCTTTCTCATCCGACTTCTTGGCCAACGGACGGAACGGATCGATGCCCAGCGCCTCCATGGCGACGTACACGTCCCAGCCCACGAACACGTAGCGACGCTGAAGGATCTGCAGTAGCTGGCTGTGCGTCGCGTGACGTATAGGCGTCAGCAGAAGTAGTGAGCCCAAGACGTGGGCGGCTGTGATCTGGAGGGAGAACACGACCAGCAGATCGCACGTGATCTCACTACCCCACATCCCGGCCAAGTCCGGGTAACCGCCGTACACAGGCCGCTTGAAGGGATCAGCTGGCCCCATGAGCGTCGTCGAGCCATGGACTTGGAGAAGCGTGTAGAGCTGCAGCACGAGTAGCACCGAGTAGATCTTGAAGTTGACCAGCAGCGCCACGGCGTTGAAGTACCAGATCAAGAACTCACACGCGCGCGAGTGGCGATTCGTCCAGGAGAGTAGGACTCTGTTCGCGATATCAAGCGCCGTGGTGAGCGAAGCGCGCAGCACTGTGTGGACCAGACACGTGAGCCACGTGAGTCGCGTGAGCGCCGAGCAGATGAAGAAGAAGTTCTCGAGCGAGACCTGTTTGGTGAGCATCCACGTGCCCATTTCCTGGATCGCGTACACGGTTCGCAGGCGAATCGCACTGTCGACGATACTCACGGTGATGAACAGCCAGTGGCTCATCCAGAGGTTCGAGCCCACGAGCGTCTTGGTCGTGAAGAACCGCAGGACCTCCACGCGCTGCCGAATCGGCTGCATCAGCACCGCGAGACTCACGGACCCGATCGAAAGCCGCCGTTTGGATCGCTGGACATCATCTGTGGCTGCGAATGGAACGTACGGCACCTGGCGGCTCTTGAAGAAGAAGGCGGAGATGCCTCGCACGACCATCACGGCGGTGACGACAGCGTACAGCGCAGGAATGAAGCTCAGCACCCAGTGCACGGGAGGCACAGCGACCACGACTGTGGCTTGCTGGTCGGCAGCTTCGACGTGGAAGAGACCTTTGGCCAGGGTCGGTCTCGCCCAGCACACGCTACTCTGGATCTCCACGTGGTATGGTTGACCGGCCCAGAACGATTGCAGCACAAGCAGTTCGGTGCCGTACTTGAAAGACTCGCGCGGCCGGCCGACACACTTGAGAAAGGGTTCTCCGACCGTACCGAAGTCGACTGGGATCCCAACCTGAGTAGCTGGATCTTGAGCCAGTTGATCGAAGTTTGTCGAGATATACTCATGGCACGCCGTCCTATTGCCGTGAAACGAGTCCTCGATGCACTGCTTTGCTAGCCACTGCGGCTCCAAGTTGATGATCTGGCAATGCGGAGTCGTGATGCTGTAGAGGAAGACCTGCTCCCGCCGTGGCCCCGTGCCAAACGCGTCGTCGAAATGCTGCACCAACGACGCCGCACTCATCGAATTCACTCGCCGGCAGACGCTTCGGTCTTCGCCCAGATTGCTCGGCGAGCGCGTGGGCGTGTAGTGGACGTACTCGAAGCTGATGGCCACGAGGTCTGGAAGTGATCCGATGGAGAGATGGTCGAGACGAGCGATATCGTAGTTGATGCGGCCGTACTCTAATTTGGAGCGGATGAGACGGAATCGACCTGTGAAAAACGAGACCAACGCGTTCTCGCGCAGCCCTGTGAGCAGTGTCAACGCCGTCGACAGGATGTTCACGACCGAGAGCAACCTCCGTGCCCCGACCGTCATCTTCAATGCTGCGGGCTGTCTACTTGCCTCGAGACTTGACGAGCGGGCAAGAGTGAATTTGTTTTCCTTGTCATGACTGAGGTCTATTCTTGACTGGGTCTGATCACCCCATTCGCAACTGGAGCTTGTCGTGGAGAACCATGCTAAGTTCATCAGCGTCCAACAGACATAAACTGTCCACGATCGTGAACAATCGGTCTTCTGTGGTGTCGTCGCTGCGAATCTCGTCGACACCGGTGACTCTTCCAGAGTCCCGCTGATAGTCAACGAGAATGACGCTTCCCCATGGCGACTCCGCGAGTACGTGAAGCTCACGGTCTTCCAGAGCAGAGGTTCTCGTCGTCATTTGCACTGGCCTTTCTTCATTGGGCACCTCTGGGAGTCGCGGTCGATCAGGTGCCACTGTACGCCATGTTCGTTTGGTGAGGGATCTCACGAGTCGAAATGCCCGAGTCGGAGTCCTGTTCAAAGAAACGAATTCTTGAGGAATCTGGAATCCTATCCGCTCCGCGACGTCGAGAGGGTACTGCAGACTGCATCCCTTGTCCCGTGAGTTCACAACAGAGTCGCTTCGATTGAACGCTTCATCTCCGGCGAGATGAACCCATCCGCTTGGACCGGACGCGTAAAGCTGTCTAACGAGAGCAGCCAACGAGCAACGCGTTGACTTCCACAGTGGTGTCGCTTGAGTGTCCTTGTCACGAAACGGATCGATTCCCAATGCATCCATCGCCACAAACACGTCCCAGCCAACAAACACGAAGCGCCCTTGCAGGATGCGAAGCACTCGATTGGTCGTAACGCCACGAACACGGGCAGATAGGAGCAGTAGGGACGCCGTGACATGCGCTGCAGCGATTTGGATGGAGATGATCACGACGAGATCACACGTGATCTCGCTTTCCCACATGGACGCCAGTCCTGCGTAGCCGCCGTACACGGGGCGTTTGTAGCCTGGTCGCCGCTGCATGTACGATGTCGAGCCATTTAAGCGCAGCAACGCGTACAACTGGACAAGAAGTAGTATAGAGTACACCTTGAAGTTTGTGAGCAGAGCGACGGCGTCCACGTACCACCTCACGGTAGCAACGCCACGGCGTACCTGTGGAAGGAAGGCTGTGGTGGCTTCAAGAGCGACGTGGAGTGAGTGCTGGAGCACTGTGTGGGCGAGGCAAGTGAGCCACGTGAGTTTCGTGAGCGCCGCGCAGACGAAGAGGAAGTTCTCGAAGGATACACGCTTGGTCAGCATCCAGGCGCCGACTTCTAGTAGTACGTAGAGGGTGCGAATGTGGAAAATGCTGTAAACGATGTTGAGCGAGATGTACAGCCAGTTGTTTATCCACGAATTGGCCGCGGCGGTCGCCTCACCGTGTAAGCGAACCACGCGAGACCGTTTTGAAGCTGGAAGACGCCATATCTCCGCATCCACGAACGGAAGACGCCAGATCGTCCCTTTCGTTGACCAGGGCAGATAGCAAACGTATCTTTTCCGCGCGAAGACGCCAACCAATCCTCGCACGACGAGTGTGAGCGTCACCAGCGCATACACGAGTGAGAAGACCTGTACACTCGCATTTCGAGCCGGAATAGCGACCACGACGACGGCTTGAGCGTCTACTGGCTTCGTTCGAAACAGCGCAGACGAGTCGGACTGCTGGGTGATCGGTAGAACTGGCATCGCCCAGCATTCGCTGCTTTGGATCTCCACGTGGTAGTCGGCACCAGCCCAGAATGACTGTAGCACCAAGTGGTCGGTCATGTACATGAACTGTCCGTCGCTGGGCCGACCGATACACTTGAGAAATGGGGCGCCAACTTCGCCAAAGTCACTCGTCGAGCCTGCTTGGATCCTTCGGTCGCGCGCCAGGGTCTCAAAGTGTTCCAGCACGTGCTCGTAGCATGCCGTGGCGTTGCCTTTGAACAAAACCTTCGTACACTGCTCGTCAATCCACTCTGGTTTGAAGTTGACGACCAAACACCGAGGCGCAGAGATGCTGTAGAGAAAGACTTGTTCGCGACGTGGGCCTTGACCAAAGGCATCGTCGTAGTGAAGCGCCAAAGACGACGCGCTCACAGAGTTGACGCGTAGACACACGCTGCGGTCGTCACCCAGCGATGCTGGCGAACGCGTGGGCGTCTGGTGGAAGTCGTAGCACGAGCCGACGTCTGCCAAGTCGGGGAGTACGCCACTGGGCTGCAAATCGAGTAACGCGATGTTGTAATTGATGCGGCCCTGCTGCAAACGCGCGCGAATACTGTCGAAGCGACCGAAGAACTTCTGGATGATGATGTTCTCGCGCAGACCAGTGAGTACGGTGAGCGCTGTTGACACGACATTCACGGCGACCAGCACCACTCGCCGCAGAGACACCATCACGCCACTTTGGTATTGGCCTTCTGCGTAAGAGGCACTTACTTTCCTTCATTCAATTTGCGCTTTTGTGAAGCGTGGAGTCTTCAAATAGACTTGTGTCCAAGTTGCGCGATCGCATCCGAGAGGATGGAGGTTCGGTACCACCACCTTCCATCACTCAGTCACCGAGATGCCGTGATATTTCTGGCAATTGTGCGTATGGTACTACATTCTCGTCGTCACCACCACAATTTGGTCGTCACGATCAGCGTCGCTCAACAGATTCGAAGCTTCAGCCCGCCGACCAAAAGCGCGTATTGTTCCTTGCCGTCCATCAGGCCCAGTGCATCGTGCACGGCAACCACGGGGTCTTCTTCGCTGCCCACACTACTGCGGCGTTGGTCCTTAGTACTTGCGGCGGCTCCGATTGTCATTGCTGGTTTCGCCCGAAAATCCACGAGCAGCAGGCTCCCCCACGTCCATTCGGCATGAGCGTGTAGCGTGCGCAGTTGGAACGGTGGCCTTTCTCCCATTGCCTCGCCGATGGCGGTTGATACTTCCGGTCGTATAGGCCGAACTGCAAAAATAACAGGACTGGCCCCACTCGCCTCCCCGCAGGAAGTCTTGGACTCGTTCTTGCTTGGTCGTGGGTCGATTCCCATCTCCTGAGCTACGGAGAGCGGATAGAGCCGTTGGCTGGAAACCACTCGGTGCTCGCCATCAGACTTGGCGTCTGCGACAACACGGCATGCATGCACATCCAACAAAGCGGCTTCTCCTGCTAGGCGTACCCAGCCGCTGGGTCCGGATGATCCCAACTGTCGGAGAAGAGCCCCAGCAGTACAGTACGTCGTCGCCACCAACTGCCCGTTTCCGTCTCGCACAGGTTCGCGAAATGGATCGATTCCCAGCGCGTCCATGGCCACAAACGCGTCCCAACCGACGAAGACGTACCGATGTTGCAGAATTTGGAGGAAGCGGTTGTGGGTCGCGTGGCGAAACCGTGTGAGCAGTAGCAACGACACCAGCGCATGCGCTAAGGCAATTTGGATCATCACGATGGACACCAGGTCGATCATGATCTCGCTCCTCCAGAGAGACTCGACGTCTGCAAACCCACCGTACACGGGTCGCTTGGCGTTGGCTGCGCGCGTCGAGACTGTTGGGATACCTTTCATTTTGAAAACAACGTAGAGTTGGAGCACGAGTGCAATCGCGTAGATCTTGAACGTCGTGAGTAGCGCGACGGCGTCAATGTACCAGCGCAGGAAGCTGAGCAAGCGCGCGACTGGAGAAAAGCCACGGAACAACGTCGCGAAGATCGATATGGTGATTTGAGTGACGCGTTGGAAGATCGTGTGGCCAAGACACGTGATCCACGTGATCTTGGTCAGCGGCGCACACACGAATAGGAAGTTTTCGAAGGTGACCTTTTTGGTGAGCAGCCACGTCCCCATCGTGAGCATCATGTAGACGGAGCGGACGTTCAAACAGGCATCGAGAATGCTGAGCGAGATGAAAAGCCAGTGGTTCATCCACAGGTTGGCGGCGACGACTGGCTTGCCGTGGAAGCGGAAGATGTGGACGCGGTCTCGCACGGGCACGAGACGGCCGATGAGATCAGTGAACGGCAGATAGCCGAGATACCCAAACGCCTTCTTCGTTGCGGACGTGAAGTACCACACAAAACTACGCTTCGCCGTGACGATCATCCGCAGGCCATGGGCCACAAAGCCGAGATAGAAGAGACCGTAGACAGAAGACACGGTGCTGACAAACTCGTGCGCCAGCGGCACGGCCACGGCGATCGTTGCTTCTTGGTCGAACGCCTCCACTCGGAAGAGTCCGACCGACTCGTTCGATACAAACGCCGGTCGTGCCCAGCACTTGCTGTTCTGGAACTCGACCTGGAAGCTGCCTCCGCCCCAGAACGACTGCATGACCATGAGGTCGGTGATGTACACGAACTCCTGGTCGGCACGGCCTTGGCACTTGAGGTACGGAGCGCCCACGACTCCAAAGTCCACGGGAACACCCACTTGCAGCGAGCGGTCGCGCTTCAGTCGGTCAAAGTGCGTGAGAATGTACTCGTTGCAGGCCGTGGCGTTGCCTTTGAACATGGCGTCGACGCACTGTTGCTGGATCCACTTGGGCTTGAAGTTGATGACGTCGCAGTGCGGCGCTGAGATGCTGAATACGAACAACTGCTCACGCCGCACGTCCTGACCAAACGCGTCGTCGAAGTACACGTTCAGCACGGACGTGTTCATGGAGTTGACGCGCATGCACGTGCTGCGGTCTTCGCCCGTGGACGACGGCGACCGCGTGGGCGCGCGGTGGAACTTGTACGAGTCGGCGAGCTCCGCGAGGTCGGGCAGCACGTGCGGCGGCATCTCGTCCAGCCTGGCGATGTCGTAGTTGATGCGGCCCTGCTTGAGCCGCGAGCGCAGCAGCCCGCTGCGGCCGACGATCAACTGGAAGATGGCGTTCTCGCGCAGCCCCGTGAACAGCGTGAGCGCCGTGGCGACGACGTTGATCAGCAGCAGCAGCACGCGGCGCATGCGAACGAACGACATGCCGATCTCCGTGTCAGCAGCGAGAGCCTGATTGCGGTGGGAGGCGGGGGCGTAGGCCACGCCGTAGGCCGCAGGAGTCTTCGTCTTACCTCCATTGCCTTTGTCAACATGCTTCTATTTCCGGTGAGGTGGTGGCATGTTCAACCACTAAGTTCGATAAACACATCGAACTTAGTATTTCCTCCTAAAACCGCTTGCTTCCCTTTCGAAAAGTCCGCACGAAGACAAAATGGGCTCGGACGATGTGGACGACGGCGAGGAGTTGCTCACGTACGGCTCGCCACGCAAGCGTCCGACGCGACAGGCGAACGGAGAAGGAGGAAAGCATGACGCGGCGGCGCTGCTGGACTTCTATCGCCAGCGCTGCGACAAATTCCAGGCCGAGCGGCGCGTGATGCTGGAGCACATGGAGAATGTGAAGGTGCGAGTTGATCACTATATGACACAAGTATGGAGAAGTCTGCACGTGTAAATTAAGTGCGGTGGTGTTCAATGTTTAGGTGTCAAAAGAGGAGCTGCATCGCGCCAAGTGGGAGCTCAAGACGTGCAAGCAGGAGCTGCTGGATCGCGAAGAGTCGCTGAACCAGGCCAACGCCATGATCTTCCAGCTGAAGGAGGAGAAGCTGGCGCTGGAGACGCAGAATGAGGCGCTGCGGATACAGGAGCGAGACGACCGGCGCAAGATCCAGCATTTGCTGGTGCTGACGCAGCCCGTGACGGAAGAGGTGCGTGTGGATACTGGCGTGGACAATCAACTCCAGACTGGGAATTTATTTCAAATGTGAACTCCAGGTCACATTCACGCGCGATAGTCGGCCAGGCACGACGGCGTCGTACCCGCCTCCGCTGGGGTCTATGACGTATCCGTATCCGTCGACGATGCACGTTGGCTCGGAGGAGATGCTCGCGTCGGAGCGCTCGCGGTTTGCGTCGAAGAAGCGATCTGCCAGTGCGACTACGCGACGCTCACACACAGCGACTTCCTCCAGGACGACTCTCAACAACGCGATGTCAACGACAGCAGCGACGAGTCAGATTCTGCGGACAGTGTACATGCCCAATGAGCAAGCTGATGAAATGGCGAAGTCCGTCGCCAGTCTCCAGCAGCAACTCGCCAAGCAGCAACAACTGCATCACGAGCGCGTCCAGGTGAGAGCGTTGTTGCCATGCTACTGATTGGTGCTGGAGGCTACTTTGCTGACACTTGTGGTCGCTTGTCTACAGCAATTGCTGGATCAATTCGCGGAGGAGAAGTCCAAGCTTCAGCTTGAAGTGCGTCAGTTGGAAACTTCCACTGAGCTTTTGGAGAAGCAGCTCACCAAATCCCAGCGACTGCTCCACAAGACGACGAAAGATTACCTGGTCTTACGTCACCAGTCTCAGGAAATAGAGCGTGCGACGCAGGAGGAGCTGCTCACGATGACGGAGAAGTGCCAGGAGCTTGTCCAAGAAAAAGTGGTGGCGACCAAAGAGGCAATGGCCGAAGCTGACGCCACGAAGGAGAAGGCTCAAGAAGAGACAGCACAGTACACAGAGCAGCTTCGAGGCCAGGCGCTAGCACGTGAACGCGACCTCCATATTCTACGCGAGCAGTACACAGCATTGCAGGAAGCGTGTACGCGTCGTATCCAGGATCTGCAGACGCGACTAACGAAGCTGCGCACGCGATACCGCGAGCTGGACAAACGACGCACAATGGAGATGGAGGGCTTCACGCGCGACATAGCAAACGTCAAGAGACACATGCAGCGGCTGGAGACGGCGCTGTACGGAAGGCGCGTGTTTAACCGACAGCAGCACGAAGCAGCGAGCTTGAACCGATCAGGTACGGGCTTTGCATCTCGATGGTTATGATGCATGGAGGACAGGACTCACATGGAGACTGTATGAGTAGGCACTCGCCATCGCAATGAAGTGCTCGAGTCGAACGATCTGAACGACGAGATCGCTGTGCTGCAGCAGCGCATGGCCGAGTTGGCGGCGGATGTGGATGCTAGTTGATGAGATCAATTAGCTTAGTTTGAACTAGTTCAGTTTCAGTTCAGGTCTCCACTGTCCTCCGATCTTTGTGCCATTTCACGGTAGATAACCGCCGAAAGGGCGTGAGGTGGGTGAGTGCATGACTCCCGCACAGGATGAGAGAATGGCTTCCGCCGCGCCGCCGCGACTGCCATTCCTGCGGCTGCGTTCGAGTGTGGTGCTGCTGCTGCTAGTCGTCTTGCTAGTCGTCGCACTGGACGCCGTGCATGCCCTCGGTTACGTGCCGCCTGTACGGTCACAGCCCGCGACGTTCCACGGCTCTGGATGTCGAGACCCGAAGACGGTGGTCGTGGACTCGCGCTTCGATGAGACCGGCGGCCTGATCCGCGTGCGCTTCGAGGCGCCGTTCGCAGCGAGCTCAGGGCACTCGGCGCGCATGGCGCGAGTGACGTGTAACGGTGTGATCCCTCTCGTGATAGATCCGGTGCGTGCAGGGGTCTTAGTGGTCAACTAGTTTCGGCATACTCACACGCTGTTTCTGTGTGGCTTTACAGGGCAAGCGCATCGGCATCACGCAAGTGCGCATGGCCGGCCACGTGGAGCTGGGCTCCGACACGTCGACGGCGCAGATCTTCACGGACTTCTTCTTCCCAGGCGACCGTGGACCCACGGAGCGCCATCGCTTCTTGCCTTCTGACACGAGTCACGAGTTCCAGATCGTCCGACAAACAGGCACAGTGTGGTCCAGATGCGGCGGCATGCACACCTTCCGCTTGAACATCGCGCTCACAGCGAGCGGCTACGACACGGCGATCACGCTGGACAACGAGACGCCCCACGACGACGGCTTCGAGTACGAGGTGACTGTGAAGGACTGCGTCGCAGACCCGAGACGAGAGCTGTGAGAGAGAGCGAACAAAGGTTTTGAACGAGAGTCGAGAGCGACGCTTTTGCCAAAGTAGTAGATGTAACACGAAGGCGTTGAAGCTCAGTCAGTCAGTGTATGGGAAGGAAAGGGAAGGTGCGCATTCACGGATATTACGATCGATTGGATGGGATGGGATGGGATGGACTTCTATCTCTGGCTCACGGATCGGCTGTGCTTGCGAACTTCACGATCGCAAATCAAGTGCAGACGCCGGAGCCACGAGGCAGCTGAGATCCCAGTCAGCTACGGAATTTAGAGTTGCTGCTGAATGCGCTGGATGAGATGTAGCAGCTCCAGCGCGTCCGGCCGCACGTCCGGTTCCGAGTCGAGACACCGGTTCGCCAGCTCGCGTACCTTGGTCGGACAGCTACTGGAGAATGTTGGACGCAGCTTCTTCTTGATGACTTGCTGCACGATCTTCATGCCCTGGAGCTTCTTGCCGCCCTCGTCCCGCAGGTCCGAGTACGGCACGTCGTGCGTGTCCAGCTCCGACATGACAATGCCGAACGAGTAGATGTCGGCCTTCTCCGTGTACTTCTTGCCCATGAGGACTTCTGGAGCTGTCCAGTAGATGGTTCCGACGCCCGCCGTCATGGTCTCTTCGAGAGATCGCTCACGACTGATACCGAAGTCACTCAGCTTGGCGCGGAACGAGTCGTCTAGCAGGATGTTCTTGGACTTGAGGTCGCGGTGGATGACCTTGGGCGACAGCGAGTGCAAGTAGCCGAGCGCGTCCGCGACGTCCTCGGCCAGATATGCCTTGTGGTCTCGCCAGTTGAGCTGGCCGTTCTTGCGCTTCAAGAAGCCGTACAGGTCGCCCTTGGCCATGTACTCGGTCACGGCGCACAGATCCTGCAGCGTACTCCACGAGACGCCGACAAACTCGACGATCTTCGGGTGATAGAACGACGCCATGAGCTTGATCTCAGCGGCAAAGCACTCGATCTCCTTCTCGTCGTTCTTCTTCTCGTTCAAAATGCGTTTCACGGCGACCTGGCGGTTCTCCAGCTGCGCCAGCCACACTTCGCCGAACGCGCCCTTGGAGAGCACGCGCGTGAAGTAGAGAGCCGCGTACGGGATCTTGCGTCGGCAGAGCGCGGGGTCGGTCTGGAACTCGGCGAGCACGCGGGTCGCGGTCTCATTCGCGCGCTGAGGACGCTGCTGAGGCTTCCCAGCGCCGCCGTTGGGCGTGGATCGAGGCTGACGGGGCTGTGGCGGCGCGTTCGGGTTCGGGTTCGCGCGATTGTCTCCTCCCGGCGCGCGAGGCTGTACGGGGCGCTCTGGACGACGCGGCTCCTGGTAGTTTCCGGCGGGGCGGTCGCGACGGTCGCCGTTCATGTGCGGCGACGCGTATCCCTGGTAGTTCTGGTTGCCTGCGGCCGGCACAGCGTTCAGGTTGAGCTGCTGCTGGTGGTGGTGCTGTTGTTGTTGGTACTGTTGTTGCTGCTGAAGCTGCTGCTGCTGTGCGCGTGAGCCGTTGCGACTGTTGTTCTGACGCATGGGCGGCGCTGGCACGTTGATCTGCACGGGCTCATGCAGCGGCAGGTCGTTGTCCTTCTTGCGGTTGCTCTTGCGCATCCACACGAACACGGCGGCGGCGATGAAGAGCACGACGACGACGCCGATGACCACGTAGATGACGACGGAGCCGGAGCCTTCGCTGTCGGCGCGCACGCCGTCCACGCAGAGCGCGGCGCTGGCGAGGAACGCCACGACGTTCGCGACGTTCATGGTGCTGCTTCCGAGTGCGAGTGGTGCGAGTGGTCTCCTGAAGTGCGGGACGGTGGGGTGGCGTCAATGACGCGGACTGTGATGGTCGGAAGCCTCCTGGTCTCCAGACGATGCGGCCGGCCGGTTGCGGCGAGCGTCGAGTCACGCCGCCTGCTGAGATGCGAATCCAGTGGCGCAGTGGTGGAAGCCGCGATTCCTAATGTCGCCGGCTCTGCCTGGCGCGCGGGCCGGCTGGAGAACTGGCCCTTGGTCAGCGGAATCCAGGGATTTCCAGCGAGAAGAAAGCGAGGAGCCCAAAGGGGAACAGGGGTGCAGCAACACAAACAACACCAAAGCAAACCAAAACATTCGCGGACCCGAACCCTTGGGGTGAAAAACTCGCGAAGGGACAACAGCGGGTTGTGTGCTCGTGCGAAAGTATTGACCAGGCAGGATGTTGTGATGGCAAGAGCGAGATCTTTTGTGGCGAGTGGGTTGACACACTGAGTTTGCGTCGCTGACCACGGTGGAGGACAAGGGTTGGAAGTCTCTCTCAGCAAGAGGAATTAGGGCTGGCGGACAACGCTCGATAAATCCCCCCAAGTTTGGTCCGCTTTCCGAATTTCTAAGCCCTAAACCTAATGATAAACAGGTGAAAATCAGTCCAGATTCGGCCGTTCCGCTGGTTACGCTTCCCTAGGATTTTCGTACCCGGGGTACATATCCTTGGATCGTCTCCTCCGACATGCAAGTACACTGTACTCTTCTCTCACGTGGACCACATCAGTGGGTCGTTTTGGCTTTGGCTGCCGTTTTAGCTCTTTGAAGCCAAGGGGTCCGACTGCAGCAAGTGAGGTGGCGGCGCATCTTCTCAACTTCCTCTCGCGATCACCATGGCGACTGCAGGCGGCATCTGGGCCTTCTACTACATCCAGGGCGAGGACGGTGAAGACCGCTCGCACCCTAACGCCTTCCGGATCCCCGCGCCAAGCGGCGGCGGCGACGTGACGCTCGCGGACGTGCACCGCCACTTCCCGCTCAAGGACCCGAGCGCGTTCCACTTCCGCTTCCGCATTAACACGTCCGTCAAGACGGCGAACGGCGCCACCAGCACGTTCTTCTGGCTCGACATCACCACGCCCACGCAGAAAGTGCCGCTCGTGAACGGCCGCGTGATCTGCAAGCTGCTGCGGCTCGCGCGGCCGCAGAAGACCGGGCTCATCTTCAAGCGAAAGCCCGTGCTCAAGTGGTCCAGTGAGGCTTCCACGCGTAAGAACGGAGGCGACGCGATCGCCAAGCCGTCGAACTCGCGCCAGACCAGTGGCTCGTCGTTCGACAAGGACCGCCCGTCCAAGTACTCGGACACGCCTCAGTCAGGAACCCCACCACCGGAGCGCACGGGATCTTCGCACAGCGTCAACGGACGCACGGCATCTGGATCGGGCTCTGCGTCTGGCTCGGGGCCGTCGTCCAGAACTGGATCCGGTAATGTGAACAAGGTAGAAGCGGCGCCTCCTCCCGAGAGCTTCGAGGACTTTTTGTCCGGCGGCCAGTCGACGCCGGCGCCCAAGCCGGATGTGAACCTGATGAACGACAGTGGATGGAGTGGCGGTAGTGCGACGGCGGCACCGAAGGCCAACGACTTCCTCAGCTCAATGGACCCACTGGCACAGCAGCCACGTCGCGGCGGCGGAGTCAGTGGAGGCGCCCGCGCCGCCCAGCCACAGCGCACGGAGCAGCCCAAGTTCGAAGACGACTGCAACCAGACTATTGGCCCTGTCACGATGGCGGAGATGGAAAAGTTCGCGGTGTCGTCCGATGGATCGAACGTGTACAACCCCAAGTTCATCGACAAGTCGACCAAATCGGACGACGTCCGTCGCGCGATGGAAGAGCGTGAGCGACAGATGCAGATGGACGTGGAGAAGGCTCGTGATGAACTCCGTCAGCGAGAGGCCGCGAAGAACCAAATGACCGCCATGAAGGAGACGGCTGGTGCCGTGCTGGGCCCGAAGCTCAAGGCGTGGGCGGAAGACAACGGCCGCGTCAAGAACATTCGCACTCTCATCTCGACCATGCACATGGTCATGTGGCCAGACTCCAAGTGGACGGAGGTGAACATGGGCAAGCTGATCCAGGCCAACGACATCAAGAAGCAGTACCGCAAGGCCATGATCGTCGTGCACCCGGACAAGAGCTCTGGCCGCAACGCCGAGCAGTTGCTCATCGCGGAGCGTGTGTTTTCCGCGCTCAATACGGCGTGGGACGACTTTATGAAGACGAATCCGTGATAAGGTGTACTCTAGGGGACCACTACCTGCAGGAAGACAGCACGGTGATTAATTACACGATCTGCAAACAGCGACTTGTTTATTTGAGCTTGTGTGGTGACAGTGTAGTGGTTGTCGCTGGGCCATGGATTTACTTGACGATCGCGTGCTTTTGCCAGTACTCGACCGACTCGAGGTACGTCTCGCGGACGAGCGGCACCCCAGAGCCACCTTCTTCCTTGCCGAGCGCGTTACGCATGAGCGTGATCGGGTTCATCGGCAGCTCGTGGTCAACGTCCTGGGCCTTGATGGAGATGATGCCCCATGGCGCATGCTCCTGCTCCTCGACATTGTCGACGCCCGTAGCGGCGTTCTCCTTGCGGATCTGCTCACGGCTGTAGAGAATGATATCCAGGTACTTGGCGACGGTCGGGGTCACGCTGTGCGACGGGAACCAACGCACGAGCCTACGGATCATCAGACGTGGTCAGTGGATTCACGTAAGATCCACAAGATGCGAACGCTGGGGGCTCACACTGGCAGCTCGTGTGGCACACGCGCTTCGTAGTCAGACAGCAGCAGGCGCGCGTTCGACTGCGTGATTGGCAGCTCATTCACGCGCGTGTCCGTGAAGTTCTCCACGAACAAGTGCTTGCAGAACGGGGCGTAGCTGTGGTAGTGTAGATAATAAGGTGTCAGTCTTTCGACAGTGAGTACGATCAAGTTATCCACGTTTTGAGACGTACCCGTCCACCAGCTCGCCATTCCGCTCGCGGAAGATCTCGTTGATCTTCTTCTCGAAGGCGGCCTTGTCGAACTTGATCTGGGCCCCGTGGTACTTAGGGTCGTCAAATTGGCGCAGACAGAAGCGGTCTAGCAGAGTTAAAAACACGATGACAGCGTCAGTGATGATCTTCCGACGACGAGATCTTTTCGACACCGTCACGCCACTCACCCAGCACGATGTCGTGCAGCGGCTGGTCACTGGAGGCAGTCGACATGGTGCGCGAGACTCCGATGGTCGCCGAGCGCGTCGAGAATCCGGTGGAGGCGGCGGAGGCTGCGCGAACGAGACGGGCGCGCGCGAGAAGCATGTGCGTCCGCGGTCGAAAATGGAAAAGGGATCTGTGGCGGATGCAGTGTGGGGAGCTGTCCACAGTCACCTCAATAGAGGACCCCAATGACTCAATCACAAAATTGATATGTCATAAGGCACTCGAACAAGATAGACATCGCATTGCGCATTGATTGATTGATCTGAGCTTGGTTTGCGCATGGAGATGCCTGGAAGGGATCCAAGGGAAGCTGACTGTTGTGTGTGTGGCTCTTGATATTTTTACTGTTAATGCCCTCGAGTGGAGGGACTTGAGTAACCACTAACATTGCTGATGGTCAGCTCCTTGGCGGGTCAAATTTCGTAAAAAAAAATCTCCAGGCTCTCGGGCGACGGCTGAAGAGACTGGAGCACGGCGCAGGTGACGAATACTCGGGGGGGTGGCTGATCAGGTTGATACTTGGATGGGGGTCGTAATTCGATGTCTCATGGGTCACTCCACCCTTCCATTGAGCCATCCATCAATCATTCAGAACATGATGATCAAAACCGAACTGATGGATGTCTCTTTCATTGAAGTTGTTTTGGTGTTTTGGGTGTTTATCACATCAAGGTTGACGACAATTTTATCAGCAGCTCGCCGCCTGTGGCAAATTGAGGGCCCACGCGAAATGCACAGCATTGTGTTTACTGGACGTCACGGAAGAGGAAGAGCTCGGCCAGCTCCTGCTTGCCCGACTGGTGCTGCGGCTCGCCCTCGACCGCCGCGAACGCCGCGACCTCCTCGAGCGTGGCCTTGCCGCTCTCGATCTTCTCACCGAGCGAGCTAGACCACGACACGTAGCGCTGGCTCACGAGCTCGCCGAGGCGGTCCTTCTCGAGCAGCTTGGCGGCCTGACGGAGGCCGCGCGCGAAGCAGTCCATCGAACCGATGTGCGCAATGAAGAGGTCTTCGAGGTCCGTGGATTCGCGACGCACCTTGGAGTCAAAGTTGAGGCCGCCAGGCGCGAGACCACCCATCTCGATGATCTTCTTCATCACGAGCACGGCCTTCTTCTCGTCCATGAGGAACTGGTCCGTGTCCCAACCGACGAGCGGGTCGCCGGTGTTACAGTCGATCGAGCCGAGCATGTTGAACGCCGCGGCGTAGTAGATGTCGTGCTCGTAGTCGTGGCCCGCAAGCGTGGAGTGGTTCGGCTCGATGTTGAGCTTGAAGTCGTTCTGGAGACCGTAGTGGTGCAGGAAGCCCATGACCGTCGCGGCATCGTAGTCGTACTGGTGCTTCATGGGCTCGCGCGGCTTGGGCTCGATGAGGAACTGGAACGTGGCGCCGATCTGCTTCTTGTAGGCGACCGCCATGTGGAAGAACGCGGCCATGTGGTCGAGCTCCTTGCGGATGTTGGTGTTGAGGATGCTCTGGAAGCCTTCGCGGCCGCCCCAGAACACAAAGTTCTCGCCGCCCAGCTTGAGCGTCACCTCCATGGCCTTCTTGACGTGCGCGGCGGCGCGCGCAAACACCTTCATGTCCGGGTTCGTGAGCGCGCCGTTCATGAAGCGGCGGTGGCCAAAGAGGTTGGTCGTGCCCCAGAGACACTTGACGCCCGTCTCCTTCTGCTTCTCGAGCGCATAGTCCGCCACTTGGTCCAGCAGCTTCTGCTGCTGCTCGAGCGTCGCGCCCTCCGCGACAAGGTCGATGTCGTGCCACGTGTAGAACTTGACGCCGAGCTTGGTGAACATCTCGAACGCCGCGTCGGCCTTGCACTGGGCGGCCTCGAGCAGGTCGCCTTCCTTGAGCGGCTCGTTCCAGTGGCGGTTCGTGAAGGTCTCGCCACCGAACGGGTCGGCGCCGGTGTTGCCGAACGTGTGCCAGTAGCACACAGCGAAGCGGCACCACTCCTCCATGGTCTTGCCCAGAATCACTTCCGACGCATTGTACTCGCGGAAGGCCAGCGGGTTGGTCGTGTTCTTGTCGTAGACGATCTTGCCCACGGTCGGGAAGTACTCCTTGACGACGTGGACCATTTTGAAGATTCTGAGGCTGGGAGCTTGCTTGACGGGGGCAAATTCGCGAATGAGAGCATGGTCTCACATGAGGGAGGACTCCTCAGAGGAGGGAGGCAGGAGGGAAGGGAGGGAAGACGTGTGGATGCGTCAGGTCCGTCAGCACCCAAAGGAGAGCGCCATGGAAGAAGACAGTTCCCGCGTTCCCACGCCTGGGCCTTGGCCTCTCTTGAGGATGTGAAATCCTTCCTTCCTCAGCCGATCCGCTTCGTGCGAGACGCAGCTTCAAGTTGACATGCGTACACGCAATCCAAGAAAGTCCCCCGGAATAGTGCCCCTGAGTTATCGGCTTTCAGGGGCAATCGAAAGGACACACATGCCAGTGGCTGGAGCACAAGTCGCTCATGGCAACCATGGGCATGCCAGTCGGAGACTCTACAAACACGCAGAGTCTGTCGTGCGCACTATACTGTTCATCCATCCGTCCAAGCGGAAGTTGTACTTCGATGGCCGTCTTCGATGTACCGGTCCACATTTCCACTACCAACGCATGACAAAATTATATATTGAGGTGAATCAAAATAGAGAGGTAAAAGCGGACTTGCATCGTCGACTTCAGCGATCCTCCTTGCTGGCAGGAGGACACGCAAGGTTTGCGGGCCTGTGTTCTTGAGGCTTGACGCAAGCCTTGAGCTGGCTGGCGGCCTGTGCTACACTTCCCCTGGCAGATGCGCTTGCTTCATGGAAGCCCCCGCATCAACACCAGAACCGCAGCCTGGTGTTTACAGATGATACGAGTGATGGTCCCTTTCCATGAGATTGGAAACTGAGCTTCTGGGCCGTCAGCCAACTTCAATTCGCTCCTCACAATTCAAGTTGGTGAGAGACTTGCGTGGCGTGGCGGCAGCTGCGCTGATCATCCCTTCATTCCTTCCCTTCCACTCGCGCATTCTTCCTCCGCTGCCACCGCCACCGCCGCCCTAATACTAGTATGGCGCCGCCACGCACCGCGCTCGGCATCGACGCCAGCACGCAGAGCCTCAGCGCCGTGCTCATCGACGCCGCCACGGGCGCCACGCTCTGGAGCCGCTCGCTCGCGTACCGTGAAGATCCGCGTCTGCTGGGACTGGGCTTCGAGCATGCGACCATGGTCATGCCGCCGCGTGAGCCCGGCGAGGCCGAGCAGCCGCCCAAGCTCTTCGTCGCGGCGCTCGACGCGCTCTTCCACGACATGCAAGCCGACGGCGTCGACGCGTCGTCCATCGCCGCGATCAACACGTCCGGCCAGCAGCACGGCCACGTCTACTTCAACGCCCAGGCCGACGCCGCGTTTGCTGCGCTGCGCGACGCGTCCAGCGCTGCGGACAACCGAAGCCTCGTAGACCTGCTCAGCGACGTGTTCGCGTACGGCGGCGCGCCGATCTGGATGACCGCCAACACATCTGAGGAGGCCGCCCACATCCGCAAGCAGACCGGCGGCGCCGAGGAGATCATCCAGCGCACGGGCAGCGACATCCCGCTGCGGTTTTCGGCGAATGCGCACCGCAAACTCGCGCTACGGTACCCGGCGTCGTACGCGGCGACGCGCCACATTGTCCAGATCTCTGGTCTGATCCCGGCGATTCTCGCGGGTGATTGCGCCATCCCCATTGACTTTGGCAATGCCTGTGGCACTGGGCTCATGAACTACACTGCGCGCGAGTGGGATGCTGTCGTGATTGGCGCGGTCGCTGACGATCTGCCCGGCGGTGCCGAGGCGCTCGCAGCCAAGCTGCCCAAGATCGCGCACCCGCTGGACTCGTGCGGCTCGGTCGCGGCGTACTTCCAGGTCAAATACGGGCTTCCTGCGGACTGCCAGGTGATTGTTGGCTCGGGTGATAACCCGCAGTCCAAGGTGCTCGCGACAGGCGACCTGCTGAGCCTCGGCACGAGCTTTGTCTACATGATCTCGAGTCCGGACGGTCGCGTCGATGCGAGCGGCACGGCGAACGCCATGTACGACGGACTGGGTCGACCGTTCAACTTTGGCTGCCGCACAAACGGCGCACTCGCGTGGGATCGGCTTCGCACGCGCCACGGGCTTGGGCTGAAGGACTACGCGGCATGCGACGCGTCTCTCGCGGTGATCGCCCCAGGCAGCCGCATCCGCTTCTGGCACCCAGACATCGAGTCCTTCCCTATCGTGCAGGCGCACCCCGAACCCGTGCGGCTCGACGACGGCCCTGCCGACTTCACGCATGACTTTGCCGCGGTCATCGACAGCTCGCTCGGACTGCTCTATCGGTACGGCATGAAGATCGCCGGTCCGGAGGCGGTGTCAGATACGTCGCCCATCAGCGTCTGCGGCGGCCCGTCGACCAGCGAGGGTATCATGAAGCGCATCGCCGCGCTCTGGAACCGCCCGGCTATCCAGGCCGGCCAGGCAGGCGCCGCGCTGGGCGCTGCTGTCGCGGCTGCTGTCGCACTCGCTCCGGAGGCCGAGCGAGACGCCGTCGCCGAGAAGCTGCGTCGTGCAGTGTTCTCAGGCAAGAGTGTCGTGCATCCGGATCCAGCGATGGTCGAGGCCTACCACGCTGACGGTGGATACCTTGACCAGCTCGAGACGGCGTTTGAGAAGCTGCGCAAGAAGTAAGACGGATGCGCAGAGGCTGCATGATGAACCCTGTCAACTCTAGGCCAAAAAAGCTGTGAGTGACGGGATCTTTCAAGTGTGTACACCTCTATCTGTAAAAACGACCCTGACGAGACGCCAAGTTTCTTTGGACAAGTACCACTGGTGTAGTTGAAGTCGTGTGAATGTGTAATTTATCAAATCTTTAGATACCAATATTGTCTATTTTCGTATTTTAAAACTTTCATACTAAAAAATACTAAGCAGATCTTCACTGTCCTGCTTCTCAGGAAAATCCAGCAAATTCTAGCCTACATATCCGCCCTGTTGATCTTGACTTGACGTTTTGGACGTCACACAAGCGTATGTAGTCCACTATTGCGCCTCAACCGCAATAGTGGACTACATACGCTTGGGTGAGGTCTATGTACGTCTGGCATGACTTGCCTCAGTCCCATGTACGCCAGGATGATACTGCGATCTCAACACAATCTCATCATGCGCAAGACCTACACCATCCCACCCTACACTATCCCAGCCTACACGATCCCAAGGTACACAATCTCAGCTTACGCAAGTCTAGCCCAGTAGGTCTACGCCGTTGTGGCCAGAGGAAGCCACAACACTGCATTCCTAAGCTCCAATATCACTGTCTTCCATTCACCCTCAACTACTCAGGTTCTTTCTCCTACAAGCAGCCTGAGCTCCCGATTGGACTCATCTGCAGGCCAAGAGTCTGTCATTTTGATATATCAAATCTGCAGATCGTAAACTCCGTCTCCCGCCGTCGCCATGGGCCGTCGAGATGAAGAAGGGCACGTCACGTACACGATCGTCACGTGCCCTGGCAACAATGGTCTGCCGCCAGACACGGCCAAGATCAAGGTTCCTAAGTTCTACGGTGGCAACGCCAAGGACTGGCTCAGGTGGAGCCTGTGGTCCAAGAGTCTCGCGAGGAAGAAGGGCTGGACGACCGAGCAAGCCGCCAGCCAACTCATGATCCTTATCGCTGGTGATCTTAGCCACGAGGTCGAGGAACTCGCGCGTGTTGCGAGTGAGAAAAAGTCTACTTTCGAACAATTCTATGACAGTATCGGATTGCTGATGGTCCCTGGGGACTTCGGTGAAGATCTCGACGAAGAGTTGTGGTCGCTCTCCAATCGACGTGGTGAGAGTGTGCAAGAGTTGAGTCGTCGTCTCAAGGAACTCGTGCGCCTCTTCAGTGAGCTGCCCGTGAACCCCGAGTTGATCCCGGAAGTGCAACACAGCGGGTTCTTCAAACGTGCCATGCCCAAGGAGTGGCAAGACAAGCTGGCTGCCTCTGGTGACGGCTACGATAAATTGAGTGAGTTGGTCATGTACTTCGAGCGCCTCGAGAAGCGCGGGCGCTCAGGCACGCGCGAGCGCGATCGACCAAACCACCAGTCCAACACCAAGCAACCACCTCGCAGTGCAGCGCCACAACGGGACCACGGTAAGCAGCACCAAGACCAACGCAGCAAGGGCAACACCAACTACAACAACAACCATCCACAGCAGAAGAGCAAGAGCCACAAGTCAGATTCCCACGACTCGGCCGACTGTTTTGTCCTCAAGAAGCAAAAGCAGTCAGAAGAGCACAAGAAGGTCGAGTATGACGATGCGGTCAAGAAGATGTACCCGCAAGTTCACCTGTCCAGCAACAGCGACAGTGAAGACGAGATCAAATTGATCAGCCTGGTTAAGCAAAAGCCGGCTGCGAAAATGGCGCCCCTTCGAATCCAAGTGCACTTCCGCCACGGCGCCACGACGATTGACGCGCTGCTGGATAGCAGTGCCTCCAGAAGCATCATCAACGCCAGTACGATACAGATTAACGCCAAGAATGGCAGGAAGCAAGTAGTGTCCACAGCCAGTGATGGATCCACGATCGTCCAGTTTCGGTTTCCAAAGCTGAACGCAAAAGTGCTGGTCACCCACCGGTTCGAGGTCCTTAATGACAGTGTGGACAGTATGATCATCGGCCGTGATTTGATGGATGCGCTGGGCATCGTGCTGAACTTCAAGGAAAAGGTCGTCCAGTGAGATGGCCACCGATGTCGCTGAACACCGGTGGTGAGAGCGCGACCAAGAACGACGACGCCAGTGATCTCGAGTTCGAGGACGAGCACAAGGAAGTCACGGAGGACGCGGTAACGCCTGCGGACCTAGTGCCCAGGGAACCGTACGTTTGGCGCTCGGGATACCGCGGTGGTGAAGCAGACCATCCTACATTCGCTGGCGAACGGTCAATTCGTTTTCCTAGTGCACACACCAGCCGAGCTGTTCACACATTTCGAGCCTGCAATGCATGTCTATTGCTTTATGAAAGTCGTGCCCGCGTCGATAGAGAACGCCATTCGAGACGCTGTCGAGCGGACCTTGTCCATCGGCTACGTTGTGACCGACGCCCGGAACTTTCTTGTAGGTCAGTGGAGTGTTGTTGGTGAAGAAACGGCTGAGATGTCTCGCGGACCCGGCCAGTTCAAGCTTTACATTTACCATCGCAAGTGGAGATTGGATCGCGCTCCAACCGTTCATCCGGCCTTCCTTCCAGCAGTTTCCAAACACCGTCGTGCCTCTGGGGAATCAACGCCAGTGTATTGTCTCGATAGCGTGTGTCTTCCTGCTCGAGCCTCTTGAGGCAATGAGCAAGCCTAGCTAGTATATATCATATGCATCTTGAGGGAAGTGAAGGGTGGGTTGTTGGCGACTTGGAAGAAGCAGAAATGGTGGAAGGAGGCTCTCCTTCTCGGAAACCACCATTTCCGATCTAAACATAGCTCGGAAACCACC
>JAADXB010000033.1:0-35814 GCA_023337495.1 Pythium diclinum | reverse complement strand
CGGTCGCGGCTCAGTGGGCCGCAGCTCGATTAACCGTGGCTCCGTCGGTCGCAAGAACTCTTTGAGCACGAACGGTTCATCAAACAACGTCGCGATGCTGTTTGGTATCGGAGCGTCGCAGCGAGTCATCCAGCCGCGAGCGTCAGTGGCAGTCCTCACAAACGACCTGAACCCACAGCACATCATGTGGCTCAAGTGGTCGCAGTATCGCCACCAGAAGATGCGCTTTCTCTCCAAGCTCTTCCCCGTACTGGATCCGCGCAGCAGTGCCAAGCTCTCGTGGGACTCGCTCGTCATGGTCGTCGTCCTCTACTCTGCGATCATGGTGCCGATCGAAGTCGGGTTTCCAGACGTCGAGTTTTCGTTGGGATGGCAGATCCTTAGTATCGTGACCGACGTGCTATTTGGCTTGGATGTGATCCAAAACTTCTTCGTGGGCTTCTATCTCGACGACGACGACATGCTCACCACGGACCGTGTGGTCATTGCACGGCGATACTTGTCGACGTGGTTTTTCCCTGACGTGCTCGCGATCCTGCCGACACAATACATGGTCGCGGGTGTCGACGGCTTCCACGGAAAAGAGAGCACAGTCGCATCGCTCAAGCTAACGCGTATGGTTCGTCTCGTGCGCGTCACGAAGCTCACACGCCTGATCAAATTGCGCCAGTTTGCGATGAAGATTGAAGATGTGCTGGAGCTGGACGCTGTCATCGCGCGACTCACGCAGGTGGTTGGCCAAGTCCTGCTCACGGCCCATTTACTATCGTGCTTCTGGAGCCTCATTGGTTTTTCTGAAAACCCAACCGACGTCACGTGGATCACCACGGCGGATTTGTATGGCGCGAGTCCAGAAATCCGATACCTGTACAGCTTCTACTGGGCGATTTCGACTCTCGCGGGCGTCGGATACGGCGACATCCACGCGTCCAACACCCACGAACGCGTGTATTCCATGGTGACGCAGGTCATCGGCGCTTCCGGGTACGGTATCATCATCGGCAACATCACCAAGATCCTCGAGAACTGGAATCGGGAAGCCAACACTCGCGTCCGAAAAATGAGCATGGTGCGAGACTTTGTCCAGAAGCGAACGATCCCGCGTGGGCTCAAGGTCAATCTCCTGCGGTATTTCAAGCACTACATCGCCAAGACAAGTGCGTTTGACGAGCGCGAGATTCTGTGCGAGCTGTCGCTGTCGCTGCGCGATGAGATCCTGAGTGAGACCTATCGGAACTCGTTCTTCTTGATCCCGGCGTTGCAGCGACTGAGCCATCAGTTTGTCATGGATATGGCCATGTACATCAAGCCGCTGATCGCCGTCAAAGGCGATGTGCTGGCACGGGAGCGGTCTGTCGGAACGGAGATGTTCATTCTCAACCACGGGGTCGTCGAAGTCAAGCGCACGGCGAATGATGGCGCGTGGATCATCGTGCTCGAGATTATGACCGAACACGGCATTTTCGGCGAGTCCTCACTACTCAACTACACGCTCCACCAGAACTCGTACACTGCGAAGGCGGACTGCGACTTGTACACGTTGCCGAAAGAAGACTTTGACCGCCTGCTCGAAGAATTTCCCGAAGTTGAAAGCACATTGATGCTCTACCATCAAGAACGAAGCGGCCTCTACGATCGCGTGTACGAGCAAACGCTCGCTCGGTACAAAGTCTTTATGAACTCTCGAGCCAGCGATCCAGTGTCCGAGTTGACGGGCATTGAGAATGTCTATCCCACGCTCACCGTGCTGCTAGATGGCGTGCTGCAATCCTACCGCGCCGTTCCGCTCAACATCCTCGAGAAGATGACGCTGGAAATCTCCATGGGTGTGTCGGTGTTCAACTCGACCCACGAAAAGAAGAAGATGATCGACTTGCTGGCTCGCCACGACCGATCACGATTCTGGACGCGGATCAAGAAGAGACTCTTTGCGCCGATCATGCCAGAAGATCCGAACAAGATCCGCTGGGAGATCTTCATCAGCATCCTGCTCGTGTATTGCGCCATCGCGATTCCGTACGAGACGACGTTTCTACTGGATGTGGCGGAGAAGAACGCAGTAATCCACGCACTGGAGACCTTCATCGAGTGTGTGTTTGCAATCGACATCGTGATCAACTTCCGCACGGCGATCGTGGACAAGAGCGGCCACGTCGTGAAAGACGACAGGGTCATCGCGATCACGTACCTCAAGTCGTGGTTCTGGATCGACGTCAGCTCCACACTTCCAGTTGCGACGATCATCAACAGCGTCGTGAACTCGCAAGACAGTGGCTCCAAAACTATCTACATGATCCGCGTCATTCGGCTACTCAAGCTGTCTCGCCTGCTCAAGCTACTACGCACAGTTATTGGTGTTCGCTCACTTGGCGCGGCCCGCCACTCGACCACGCGGCTCGTGCGACTCACACTCAAAGTGTGTTTTATTGCGCACATGCTCGCGTGTGGCTTCTACTACACGTCGGCTACGTCTCGTTCCGCGTATGGACGCAGTTCACTGGACTCGCTGCCTTCGAATCTGTCGCACATTGAGTACTACGTCTTCTCTCTCTACTGGGCGGTGACCACAATGACAACGGTCGGATACGGCGATACTTCCCCAGGAAATCCAGCGGAAGTCGCGTTTGTGACGATGGGAGTGCTCGTCGGTGCATCGACGTTCACCTACGTGATTGGTACGCTCGCGAGTATCGTGGACGAGTTGCAATACACCACACAGACCAACCGCGAACGCATGGATCGCCTCAAGGCGTATCTCAAGGAGCGGAACATCTCCAAGAACTTGGGCTCGAGACTGCGACGGTACTATGAGTACTTCCTCTCGCAGCGTGACGACGAGAACGAAGACGAGATCCTCACTGCACTCTCAGACAATCTACGCAGCCAAGTCGTGCTCCATTTGAACCGAGACGTCGTGAGCAAGATCGCGTTCTTCGCGACGCAGGACGACATGTGTGTGAGCTACCTCATGGGCATTTTGGACCCAGAGTTCTGTACGCCTGGCGAGTACGTCTTCAAGGAAGGCCAGATCGGTCGCCACATGTACTTTCTCGTCAAGGGCGTCGCTGAGATCCTATTCCACGCGGAGACGGCACAAGAAGTCGTGGTCGCGACACTGTTAGAAGGCAGCTACTTTGGGGAGATCGCGATGCTCACGATGTCCAAGCGAGCCGCGAGTATCCGAGCCAAGACGTATATTAACACGCTCGTGCTCAGCCGCAGTGGACTGGACCGCATCAGCCAGCACTACCCTGAGATGGCCAACAACATTCTGTTCGAGTTCAAGAAGAAGATCACGCACATCAAGCAGACGTCGCTGCGCCACTTGGGCTCTTTGATCCAGGAGGACGTCCGTGCGGCTCGCCAGCGCACGCCTGGCATCGAAGGAAGCCACTCGGAGCTCACCGAGTCGCTCCACGACCTGGAAGATATCGTTTCTCGTGTCGTACAGATCTACGGGGGCGGTGAAAAGGGCAAGAGGAAGGCGTTGACGTGTGTGATCCAGCACTTGAGAAAGTACGAGTTTTCATTGGATGACTTCCTCCACGCTGCCGAGGAGTTCTCGGCGTTCAGCGACCACCGCACCAACTCACGTGAGCGCAACAGCTTACCCACGATCACAGTCTCGGCCATGATGATGAACAAGCTGCAGCAGCGCATGAAGCGGCGGTCGTCCTTTGGTTGAGACAACGTGTGATGAGAGCTGCTCACACGTCGCAGATGAAGGTGCAGCATATGTACTGATATAGCATGTTTAGACCTCACACAAAAAGAACGGCGTCACAAAAATGTGATCTGTGATTTGGTACATGGAATGAACTTACCCATAACCGTTAAGAACCATGTTGAATACAGAATCTCAGGAAGAAGAACCCGCATACCCAAAAGGATCATCCGCCGAAGATGACGCTGGCGGCGTTCGACTGCGACAGCTCAGCGGCCGCGCGCAACGAGACGCTGGGGCCGCTGCAGATCGACTACCTGTACATCCACTACTGTGTGTTCGCTGGCGCGCCGCTCGTGTCCTACGGCGTCGGGCTGCTCTGGCTCAGTCTGCTCTTCTTCTTCCTCGGCAGCACGGCCGACGGCTACTTTTCGCCGACGCTCGCCAGCATCAGCGAGAAGGTGAGCTCCATTGTAGCTCCTAGCCATCAATATGTCTATTGCTAATGTTTGTATGTGGCTGATGGCAGCTCCACGTGCCGTATGACGTTGCAGGAGTGACATTTTTGGCGTTCGGAAATGGCGCCCCCGACGTCTTCTCGGCGATCGCCGCGTATTCCTCTGGCGTGGGCGAGGCCGGCATCAACGAGCTGCTGGGCGGCTCCATGTTTGTCTCCAACGTCGTCGTTGGCTGCGTGGCCATCGCCAGCACTGTGGACGTGAAGCGGTGGGCGTTCTCACGCGACGTCGCGGCCTTGATCCTGTCGCTGGTGCTGCTGCTGATGCTCGCGTCGCGCCACAGTGACGAGCCCACAGGCGATGAGCCTGATCCACAGCAAGCCGATGTGATGGAGCTGGTGTTTCTGTTGGCGTACGCAGCGTACGTGAGCAGCGTCGTTCTTCCGGCGTGCGTGTCTCGCTTACGACGCGCTGGTCGTCAAGTTGAGCAGCAGCAGGCAAAGGGTGAGGTCATGGGCACTAAGGGCGTCCTGTCGGCTTTTTGGCTGGCGCTGTCGCCTCGCGGAAACAAGCAGCACCAGCTAACAAGCGACACGTACGGATTTGTGACCAAGCTGCCTACCGGCCATGAGGTCGAGCTCGGGTCTCCTCGTCGCAAGGCGCCAGTGTTTTCCAGTGACGTGGTGGACGACCATTTCCAAGACTTCGCCGATGAGTCGGCACTGACGTCGCCGCTGATTTCGGATGACGACCGCACGTGGGCGGCGACCGCCAGCGAAGACGACGCGAGTGAAATGGGTTCGCCAGCGGCGGCCCAAATGGCTCAATTTTCGAATGGAGCTCGCATTCTGGAAGGCGCCTACTGGCGGCATCTGCGCTGGCGCTGGCGTCTCAAGCGACGCATCGTGCAAGTCTACGGAGGATCCGAGAGTTTGCTTGTGAAGATTGTGAGCCTGCCGCAGATCCCGCTCGTGCTCATGCGGGATCTGACGATTCCTCTCTTGGACTCGGAGACGTGGTCGCGGTCGCTCGCAGCTTTTAGTTGGATCGCTGTACCGCTGCTGGTGCTCTGGACGAGTGGCCACGCTTCCGACGCGGCCATTGGGCCTCACGACACGCCGCTGTGGGTCGTGCTGGCGCTGGCTGGGTTTGTCGCTGCCGTCACAGTGTTCTACACGACACATCGATCCCGTCCGCCCGAGTCGCTGGTGTACTGCGCTCTCTTCCTGCTGCTGGCGTTTGTCTCCTGTGTCTGCTGGATCTACACGGTCGCAAACGAACTGGTCGCACTGCTCGTCGCCGTCGGCGCCATCACGCATGCGAGCAACAGTCTTCTGGGCCTTACGGTCTTGTCGTGGGGCAACTCCGTCGGCGACCTCATCACGAACGTCTCAGTTGCTCGCGCGGGTTTCCCAGAGATGGCGATCGCCGGCTGCTACGGAGGACCAGTGTTCAATATCCTGCTCGGTTTGGGGATCCCGATGATGCTGGCATTCTTCAGAGGCGAACAGCAGGCGCTAGGTTTCGACGACCACGCGTGGGTCTCCATGGGCTTTCTGTTCTTCACACTGGTGTCGTCGTACTGGGTGTTTCGTGTCTACAACTACAAATGCCCATCGTGGTATGGCAAGGTGCTGCTGGTGTATTACGCCGTGTACACTACTGTCAACGTCGCCCTCGCTCTCAAGAAGCACGGAGATGAGAATGAATGAGCGCTCGTCCTATACCGGTAATTTAAATCAAATAGAGCGCCACTTTGAAATCTCGCTTCACGGTGTCACGGACTTGAGCCAGCGGTAGACGGGGTCCGATGCATCGCTGTGTGAGACGCTCCACTTGTCGGACTCGGATGCGAGGTCGTCATCGTCGTTGTTCTCCTCACGACCGAAAGTCTGAGAGTGTGAACTGCCGCCGTGCTTCTTTCCAGTGGAACGTGAAGGACGAGCGTCGCTAGGTGTCGCGAGCCTACAGCACCACAAAATACTGTAAGAAAGGAGCGCAAATCTGAGCACCAACCTTGAGAACTTACAAGTCAAACTTCCATTCGAAGCGGTCGGTTCTTCCTGTGATCAAGCAGCATCGTCAGTGTGAGACTAATAAGAGTATTGCGACTGTAGCTTGGCTGCATCGCGCCGTACCACTCCCGCGTTGGTTCTGCTGGTGATGTCCACGTCTTGCTGGTAGCGCATTCTCTTCGTCGCTGATACGCTCATCCTCTTCAGCGTCGTCGTTTCCAGTCGCGTCCGTCGCCCACACTGGTTTCACTGTCTTGGTGTGTTGCGGGCCGAAGTCACCAAGCCACCCACTGTAGTCTTTGAGTCACAAACAATGTCAGCACGTGCTCAGCACGACCACTTTGTCAGCATGCCCTGTCCATCTACACCAACACAACGCACCCCGTGTAACAAGCTTCTTCTTCGACTTCTGCGCAGTCTTCGAAGCTGAAGGAGTCTTGACACCAATGAACGAGTCATCGTGCGCTGCAGTTCCGTAAATCTCCTGCTTGAGCGGGTCCTTTCTACGAGATGCAGCGATTGATGGACGCGGAGCGCTGCTCGCATTTTCACTCGCAAATTTGTCCATCAGTGGGCTTCGAATGAAGTCGTCGACAATTTCCAGCGCCGCTGCACCTTGAAGATAGGATAAAGGCCACACCAGTCAGCACATTCCTTAATTGGCAGCAATAGACGCAAGGCATCCGTACCTGGCGTGATCTTGTCCAGTGGCATGCGCTTCACAGACAGCGGATCCCTCACAGTTGCATCGCCATCGTGACGAGAGGCATATTCCGAGAGCCGCGTCCGCGCGAGGCTTTCTCGCATGAGCTGCGCCTGCGTCTTCTTCACTCGTAGAATCTTTTCCTTTTGAGCACGTAGCTCTGGTTGGATCTTAGACTGCACGTTCTGGAACGACTTGGATCGCAGGGGTTCTTGAGTTCGACGAGCTGGCACCGGGGTGGTTCTTTGGCGACTCGTGCGTGGCTCTGTTGTGAGTACTGCAGGTGCTGGTGAAGCTCCACCACTGCGTGACTTGGGGCGCTCCTCTCGGCTTCCAGAAACAACCTGCGTCGCCTGGACGGAGTACTCATCATCCGCTTTCTCCGACTCTTGCTCCTCGTTCTCCAAACGCAGTGACGTCGTGCTGGTCGCGATGCTCTTCCGCACGTACGCGTGGAGAAATTCCACGAAGCTGTAGACCGGAAGCTCTGTCTCTGGGATGAGATCAGCGCGCTTCCGCTGGTCCACGCGTGTCATGCGCTCGTGGAGCTGCTGCTGGTTCAGCAGCGACGAGCCCCGAGCCGAGTACGTCGTCCACGCCACGTCCACGAACGACTTGCCCAGCAGCTTGGTGTAGAAGTCGATCTCGTCCATTTTGTCTGAAGTATGTGCCATACAAAACCTCAATCAGTCAGACTGAATACGAGTGGCGCTTCATTCAGACGGAGACCGTCACCTTTGAGGGCTTCATTCGGTAGGAAAAACACCTCTGGAACACTCGCTTCGCCTCCGTTAGCCACAGTACTGGGCGTCGCACTCGCCGATGGGAGGATTTCCGGCTTTTGTTCTCCGTCGCGCCATGAATGCGCCGGCTTGTTGAAGAGCTGCTGCGGGTCCGAGAGCAGCTCCGCCGCGTCCGGGCAACGTGGCGTAGAGCCGTTGCGCACGTAGAAATCCTGGGATTTAGTGTCCTTGAAGTCTACCAGAACACACACATGACCGTCATCATTAGTATTTCAGTACCACCGACCACGCCCACGTATTATGAGACGTACTGGTGACCGAGCGCAGCTCGTCGACCGTCATGGCCTTGAGCTGGAAGTTGCGCGAGACGCAGTAGATGCCGTAGCACAGCGTGACCTCCAGCAGCTCCTGGAGCCGGTGACTCTCGCCGGAGAAGTTCCTCATGAACGACTCTACGGCGTCCACGCGCAGCACGTCGCGAAGGTTCACGCGCGCAGCCGCCGCCGTCGTGTTCATACGCGGACTCGTCCGTGGCGTCGCCATTTTTCAAATTTGGGTTTGGAGCTTCGCGCCACAAAGAAGTCAGTCACTAAAGAGAGGTTTACATGTTTCGAAACTGTGACATTCAACATTTAGTGTCTGCGACGTGTGACGACGGAACTTGGTCTCATTCGTCGAGCGAGCTCTTTGCGCCCGGGAGCTTGATCGTGCTGAATGGAGGAAGCTCTGGCGAACGAGTTGCACGCTTGTTACTATCTTCAAGAAGCCGCAGGATCGCATCGAGTTGCGCCTTCTGAGCTCGGAGTTGTACTTGCGCTTGATGCTAACACAGCACATAATGTGACGTCAGAGGTTCTGTCACTTTCCGTGGCTGAGACTCACATACCTGCAGAGCTGTGAGCTGGTCGACTTGGTCTTGAAGCTTCTCGAACTGTTCCTTCGACGCGTTCTTTGCTCTCGGTGTCGGCGATGATGGTGGCTCGTCATCGTCAACGTCGAAAAGACCTGACGACACGAGTTGTGATTGTCAGTTCCACGAACACAAAGACAATCTTCTGGGGATACAACTCACCGTGTTTAAACCCACTTGAGCTCATCGCGTGCAGCTCACGCGAAAACGTCTGACGAAGTTCTTCTTGGAAGATGTGTTGCTTCTCTTTTTCCTGCTTCTGCAGCATAATCTCGACGTATCCACTCGACAAAATGGCTCCGGGGATCGTGAAGAGAATGATTCCCCAGAGCGCCAGGATGCTCGAGAAGAAGCGACCACCACCCGTAATAGGTACAATGTCGCCATATCCGAGCGATGTGATCGTCTCCACGCACCACCACATGCAGACTCCGAGGCTGGAGAATACCTCAGGCTGAGCGGGGTTCTCGAGGAAGAAGCTGCAGTAAATAAACGATCAGCATCGCACTGAATACCACCACTCGGGACACGTATCCACGTACATGGTGGTCGATCCGGTGACGACGATGACAGCAGTGAGGTATGATACGACCCAGAGCTCTTCGCGCTTTTGGGTGAACAGCTCACGGAGGTTCTTCAATGCATTGTACGATCGCTCCAGTCGCAAAAACGACATGATCCGCAACAAGCGCAGCCCTCTCAGCGTTAGAATGCCTCGGAAAGATGCCGCAAACCTGAGAAGGAGAGCATAAGATGAGTGAATATCTAGCCAGGTTGATCGGAGACCACGGTAACGTAATACTCACTCATGCTCGAAGAAAATCTCGAGATAAAATGGCACAAGCACGACCAAGTCGATCACAGACATGGGACGAAGCATCCACGTCATCCTTCCAATGATCGGGCTCGCGAAACGTTCGTCTTCAACGCACGACCAAAGACGAAGCGCGTACTCCACCGAGAAAATGACCGTCGAAATGTACAGGAAAGTGTCGTACCAGTCTGTGTGCACGTCTGTTTGCCCACAGAGAAGGAATTTAGCCAAAAAGTAACTTGATACGTGGCTTGATCCATCCAAAACAACGAACCTGTCGCCGCTACGACCGCCGACTCGCGCATCGCCAGCAGCACGTTGAGCAAGATGAGCACAAGCACGCTCGCCTCAAAAAAGTACGACGCGCGCTGCAAGCTTGAGCGGTGCGTGATGGACGCGCGATAGCGCAGAATCGTCCACACATCATGACGCAGCGGACGCGGACGCGCGTCGGCGCTGCGGTCGTCGCTGTGGTGGCGGAACGCCGGCGCCGTGCTCTCCCAGACGTGCCTGTCCGGCAGCAGACCCTCACGCTCGCCTATCGCCATACTGCTCAGTGCTCTTCTGGCCGTGGTCTCTGTGTCTTGGACACGTAGTGACTACTGGCGCAATTGGCCATTGAGTGGCAAGTCAACCTCCTGTTCGTCTTCTCTTCCGTTGCCGTCGCCAGCTGGTGGCTTGAAGTGGCTGAGCAGCTCCGTCTGACAATCACTCTGTGTCGCATCCTACACAGTACCGTATTCGCCGCAAATAGTACGTATGTGTGTTTTTGGGTTGTGTATTTGGGTGATTGGGTGGTTTCGCCTACTTTGAGGGCGGGCCTCGTTTGTCGCCGCGCTTCGCCCTTGCGGTTGACTGTTGCATGGCGGAAGCGCTTGGCGGGATACAAGCGGCCGTAAGTGAACGCCCCGCTCTTGACGCCGTCGATTCTCGCTCGCTATCAGCGCCAGCGCGTCGATTCGTGATCTATTCGACGAGAAGCTACATTCGCGACGCACAGAGCTCTCCATCCGTGTGATTTGCGCGTGATTTTGAGGCTTGCGCGAATCTCCGCGACGCTCCCCGTCTGACCGAAAACGACGCCGACATCTTCCGCGTCGCGTCGGTGCATTACGCCCCCGCAACAGCAACAACTAGCGCAAAATGGACCGCGGAAGCAACGGGGTCGTCGCCGCAGCGGCGCCGCCCGCTGCAGCTGCGAACTCGCGTCGAGACAGCAGCACTAGCGGCAGTGGCGTGGCCACTGGAGGTGCCACGACACGCGCCAGCAGCAACAACAACAGCAACGCCGCTGCGTCCGCTGCGCGCCACGCGTCCTCATCGTCAACTTCGTCTTCATCAGCGCATCGATCGAGTGGCGCTGCCGCAGGAGCTTCCGGTGCCGGCGCCGATTCTCACAGTCTTTCGCGTCGCAATTCCGGTGCGGACACCGGAAATGCCGCCGCATCGTCATCGTCTTCGTCGACGGCGCGAGACTCACGGTCGGACCACCACCGAGACTCAGGCTCGCGTGACTCGCGCCACTCCAGAGACAGTCGCGACCGCGATGCGCGTGGCTCATCGTCGCAGCGCGGCCGCTCGAGCTCGAGAAGCGACCGCGACAGGGACCGTGACCGCGATCGCGAGCGAGGCCACTCGTCGCACGGCAGAGACCACGCGACGTCGTCGTCGTCGTCCGCCGCATCATCGTCGCACTTTGGCGCGTCGGGAAACCCGGTGACTCGGCTGCGCGAGCGCAATAACATCCTCGTAATGCACCGCACAGCCACGCGTCGGAGTAACATGGCGCCTGCGGAACTCGCGCTGCGTGTCTACGGACTGGATGCCCAGTACATGAAGGTAAGTCGCGTTGGTTCCTTGATGGATTCAAGATTGACACGCAAGTGGGCTCACGTTTTGACAATGGTTATGAAAAAAGGACGCCGAGAACCCCAACATCTCGGACAAACTCGGTCCGCCTGGCGTCTTCCCGACCAATATGAACTATCCGGAGGAGAAATTCCGCGTCCACGCGGCTCGCGGTGCAGCGTTCGTGAACCCATTGCCCCGAGGCTTCGGCACGAACTGGCACCTTCAGTACTCGTTCTTCACCGACAAGAAGTTTGCCGTTTTCGACGAAGTCGCCCATGCCATTGGTGTGATTGAGCGGATAGACAGACTAGAAGACCCGACAACCGACAAGGCGCTGCTGTCTGCGGCGACGACTCAGCCGGATCCACCATTTGCGTCGTACCTCATCCGGAACGTGCGTCGCATCGACGACAGAATCTGCCATCAGTGGATGAGCGAGCTGGCAGGCGGCAAGAAGACCATCCCAGAACTTGTCCAGTCGTTTGGCGTGCCGTTCAAGCAGTGGCGACCTGTGCCCAATGTGTCCAAGTGCCCGCTGCTCGACTGTATCGTTCGTTATCGTCCAGGCTTCGCTGAGGCGACGTGGTTCACGCGCATCAACGTCATCTACGTGGAGATGAACGAGATCAAGCGCGATAGTTCGGTGCGCCGTGGCGATTGGTTCCACAACCCACGCCGCATCCAACGGCGATCTCTGGGCTGGACCGACCAAGTGGTGGACTACCTGCACACCCTAGCGCGGCAACCGGATGCGAGCACCAAGAAGGCCATCGATGTCACCGAGACGAAAGGTGTGCCTCTTACCAAGTCGTTTGCGGCGCTGGCAACCACGATCGCTGCTGCAAGCGTTGGTGTGAAGAACTCTCTCCACGGTGACACCGGCATGAACGCGGAAATAGCGGCATCACAACCACAGTTACCAGGCGCTGTGACGTTGCCGATACTGTCACTTCACGAAAAGTGGTCGTACACGTTGCGGTTATCGGAGTACCAGTTCAAGGTCGGCCTGCTGGATAGCACCCGCTACTTCGAAGGCTTGCTGTCATTACTGCAAAAGGCGCTCTCACCACGTGGGCGAAGTGGGACCCGGCCGACGGTGCTTCCTTTAGGCGTGAATGACATCATGGAACTCATCGCCGTGATTCAAAGGCTGCTACCTGAACTGCTGCTCAGCTCCGAGAGTGCGTTGCTGTTGGTGAAGACGTTGCTGCAACACTTGCGATATGTACTGCCCCCAGGCTCCAAGGTTCGACAAGGTGCGCTTTCAAGCCCACTGCAAGAAGATCTGGTCATCGCGCTGTGCCAAATGCTTCGCGATGTCCTGCTCAACTGCCACGACGTGCTCGTGCGCCTCGAAGATAACGGTACGATGCACGTTTTGATTGAGTGATCCCTGGACAATTAGCTAACTCTCTCCCTCCATCTCTCACAGGACCTCACACGTGGCCTCTCTACGTGCTGTCCGATCGCTTCTTCGACCGCACCGCATACGGTCCGGAAGAAATCAATGACAACGTGGCACGGTGTCGCAAGCTTGCAGCAGAGGTGTCGGGTCGAATCGTGCGCGTGCAGCAGCTCTGCTCTCCAGCCTTCAACCATGCATCGACACGGAACGATGCTCAAGTGATCCAGTTGCTCGACCGATTCCATCGCGTAGACTCCAATGTCGACCTCACTCGTGTATACCACGAGTTGTTCGCGCCGCTTCCATCAGCTTTGTCGGCAACTGAGCTCCCAGTGGACGTTGCGGGTGTGTTCCTCCTGTGTGAGTGGGCCATCACCGTGCACCGGCCTGCAGAATACCGGTATTTGTCCACGCTGTCGCTCTTGGAGATGCACAGCAAGGCACTTCTCGAGTATGGGAAGGAGAACAAGTTGCTCGAGTGTCGCGCCAATGACCATCAGCTCGTGCTTCAAGGCGTGCTGCAATCATTTCTCCAGCGGTATCAACCCCGAGCTATTGGCGAAGTGACCCAGCTGATTGAGCTTTACTGCTTACTCGTGCGTCGGCGGCTCTTCAGTGTGGAGAGCTTTGTCGACTTTGCTGCGAATGTGGTGGAGCAGACGGCAGGAGAAGCTCCTCGTCCCGCGCCAGCGATGTCGCCGAACCCGAACCGCATCCCCACTTCAGCCCCCGCGGCTCCGGCCTCAGCGACGATCGTTTGGACGGCATACAATATCGAGTGCGCACCAAACCGAGGGTACAAGTCAAGTGATATTCCGCTTCTCACCACAGCGGAGCGGATACGCTTGTACTTATGGCAGCTTCCTCGTGGTCCGTTTCCACTACCGACTTCGATCCCGATGATCCCAAGCGGGCTCTACGACAGTGAGGTGTTCCTACTTCGATGGCTGGACGTGATGGACATCCGTCGTGAGAATCTACCAAACTCCCAGACTCTGGAGCGTGCACAGAAGCTTTGCTTCTATGTATTCCACACGCACGGAGAAGTGAACGATTCCAGCGATCCGAGCAACAAGGACCGTGTGATGAAGGAGGCCGACTACCAGGGCAAGGTCGCTGAATTTGTGTCGGCTGTCAAGACAATGTGCGGCCACGACAAAGGCCGCTTCACGCTGTGGTTCCTGCGGAACATCTACGAAGAGCCATCGTTCTTCCGTTTCTCGGAGCTCGGCGGCGTCGAGCAGATCGTCCGCCTCGTATGTCTCGTTCTGGAGATCGTCGATATCCTCGCGCTGCTGGAAGTGTTGATCTTCTTTTTGCGCCGCTCGCCATCGTTCCTGGTCAAGACCGTCGTGCTGTCGTTTATTGAACGCCATGAGATCGCGTTTTGCGTGGCGGAACAAATCCCACTGCTCATCCAAACGTTTATCGACCGTTTCAAGGGACTCGAGAAGCTGGCCGACGACAAGACGGGAAGCATCGCGAAGTTCTTCTGCAAGCTGTTCAACTCGCACTCGAAGAAGATCGGAACGCCTGATTTGCCAATCGCCCTGATTCGCGCTCTCGCAGAAACTGCGCGCAAGAACAATCAAGAAGGGAGCCAGAAGAAGGAGCTGTCGCTTGAGACGACCAATCCGATCGTTCGAATCCCTCCTGCACGCGAGCCAACGCCGCCTGAAGTCAAGAGCGCGTTGTCTCGCTCATTTAAGGTGTTGCAAGCGCGATCATTTTCGGATGGCACGACGGATACAGGCAAGGTAGGCGTGAGTACGCCACTGGCGAGTCCCGATAGCCAGGGCAGCCAGCCAAGTTCAAACGAGCCTGCGTACGAGGCGCCTCTGTACTCTACGCTTGTGTGGAACGAAGTCGTCACGGAGGCAAATGAGTCGGCTGAGAAGAAGAGTCGCGATGGCGCGATCGACTTTGCTGCGACGGCTATCAACATGAGCATGAGCACGTCCGTCGGTGCGACGAATGCGAATGCAACGCGTGAGCGTCGCAACCCGAACTACGTCTTCGTGCTACGCGTCGTGCTCAGTGAGATCATGGACAAGTGGATGGCGAGTATGGCAGCTCACGTGAAACTCAACTACCGACGCCCCATGATGACCCCGCAGTATGTGCATCGGTGTGTGCGCCTGATTCGTGAGATCGTCGACCAGCATCCTGATGGCGACGAGTTCCAGACAAAGTTTTCGGATGCTCTCCTTGTGTGGCTGCAGAAAGAAGTCATTCCGGCTTTTGCAGGCACCGAGACGCAGAAGCGGGTAAAGAATCCGTTCGTGCGCGTGGAAGTGGAAAACGGCAAGGAAGCGTTCATGTTGAACCAGAAAGGGCGGCTCGACAAACTGCAGTACGGTCTGAAGGCGTTCATCGTATCCCTCGTGATCCACAAGGTGTTGGATCTCTCGCAAGTGTTGCGACTCGTGCTCTCCCCGCTCTTTCCTCGAGTTCGACGGGGAGGAGCACGCGACCCACCACCGAGTTTGCCGAGTCAGTTGCTCGCGATGGCGCTCGTCTATCAGCTGTTCTCTGAGCCACCTCAGTATATCATGGTCGAGCAGCTCAAGCAGGTGATGTTCGACGAGCCCATGGTGAGTATTGTTGATTTTTTTTCTCGTGAGCGTGATCTCCTCTTGTGACTGACTGAGCATTGTTATCTTGTTTCACTAGACCAAGTATCATCTCCGCTTCATGCGCAGCCAAGTGCCGGCGTCGTTGATGTTCCCACTTGTGCATCTGCTTTGTCAGATTTCGTACCAAATGGAAGAGAACTCTACACTGCGCAGACGAGAAGAGCGCGGCAACATCGCAAGTGCCGCGTTATTCAACCTCACGGCGGACGGGATCGTGCGTGAGATCATTTTCCATGACTCGAAGGAAGCGCGTGAGAAGCATATCCAGCCTGTCCTCAACAAGAAGCCGTGGCACATGGCGGTTCTCATGACGCATTTCTTCCGCCCGCCACACGCGCCTGCAGAAGATGCGCCGAACCAAGTTCAAGTGCTCAAGGTGGACCAGATCGTGGACCAGATGAGCGTGTGGTCACTAAACCGTGGCGGCTCGATCTACTTGGATCTTCAGCTATTCCGCCAGCAGCAGAAAGCGGCACCAAAGTCCACTCGACGCCAAGCGACCAAGAGACGAGCTTCAACGACTAAGAGTTCGACGCAACAGAACAAGCGACGCAAGCACGCACACACGAACGGATCCACATCACACAGCCAGGAGATGGAGACGGCTATCGGGGGTTTCATGGACGCGCAGTCCTCGGATGACGAAGATGCAGTCGATTTAGAGTTTGAAGAAACGACTAGCGCGACGGAGACGCTCGCGAACATGATCGTGTTGCGGACCCTGCGCAAGAGTTCGCGGCCGGCGTCATTGCAAAGCGCCACTGCGCTTTGCTCCGTGTCCCGCATCACGATGCCGCATCTGTCGCAACCGCGCAGTAGCACTATCGATGACGGAACTCCTGCTGAACTCGCAGTTCACATCGCGCACGCGTCCGCAGCCCATAGCCATCACCACGCGAGCGAGCCGTCCGAAGTCGAGAAGCTGGCTATCACTCAGGTTCAAGAAGCGCAAGAAGCAGCGATCGCGTCGCTGTATGCTGCCACCATCAGCAGCATTTCGCGTCGCACGATGGGAGCTGTGATTGCCAAGATGCTGCAAATGCTCGAAGATGATGCCAAGTGGCCACCAGCTGAGAAGCAGACTGTGCCCAAGATCAACGGTACCGTCGTGCGTCTGGTGAGCAGCGTGATGTGTACGCAGCCGGGGTCCGCGTTCTTGCCGAAGTACATGATGTCTGTGGCGACGCAGCTGGAAAAGCTCTACGAAGCCTGTGCCAGTTGCGATGCTCAGGCCAGTGCGGCGGATGTGTTGGACGACTCGGTTCTTCGACGCCTGAGACGCAAGCTCGCGGTTCGACTTCAGCTGGTTGCTGTGATCGGCCAAAGTAAGCACGTCGCGCCTACAATCTGCTACCGGAATCGAATCGTGAAGGCGCTGTTCTTCTTGCTGGCTACTTCTGCTGTGAGTCGCGGCCCTGGGCTCTCGCTGTTTGGCTGGATTTTGGATTTGATTCCGCACGTGCGCGCTTCGCTTTTGCAGGAGAAGCAATCGGTATGTACTCTGTGATGTGCCTCGTGAGTTATTGGAAACGTGAAGACTGACCATGACTCTGTCTTTGTTGTGGATACAGGAGCTAGTTACATCGTTGAATTTGCCGTATGAGCTCAAGCGACGAGTGTGGACGCTGTTCCCGAAACCGACGAACGGTGCCGAGGCCGTGCCACTCCGCGACGGAAAGACGAGTGCGTCGATGCTGACGGATCCGTGGGGGCTTCTGGAGCATGTGGCCCCGCTGCCGAGTGATGACGTCGTCGCGACGCCGCTTGTCGTGCAGCCCAAGCGCCGGCGAGTGTTCCGATGTGTTTGAGAAGGAAGGAGAAGACGCAAGTGGTGAGTGTGTACCTGTGTGAGGTGGGTGGGTTCTAGACAAGCGAAAGGCAACGAGTTGTGGAAAAATGTAAACGCTATTTAAGATACAGTGGACCTACTTCCGACCAGTTCGACCCACGTTGTGCGTTGCTGCGAATATGGTTTTTGACTCTGCGTCGTCGTCTTGCATCCACTCGCTATTCATCGGATCCATCGTCGTCGTCGAGTCCGACCCAGGACTCGAACGCCATGAGGAATTCCTTGAAGTGGATCGAGCCGTCGTGGTTCCAGTCCATCTCGTTGAAGCGGCGCTCCCAGATCTCGCCGTTCATGGAGCTGGCGGATGTCTCCCGCATCACCGTCGGCTTCTCCCGATGGGTCGTGGACGTCTTCTTTGTGGGCGAGTGGAGCGTCGTGGACGAGTTCAGGCGCGACGCCATCTCATCTCTGACCAAGAAAAAGCAAGCACACGAGTCAAAAATCGACAAGCTCCTTTTTAAGAATGTACACCCGACCATACCGATTGATTTGGCCGTTGCCATCGACGTCGAACCACATGAACGCGTCGACGGCGAGTTGAAAGGCGACGCGCAGCTTGTTGCCTTCTCCAAACAACATGGTTGATGGTGGTGCTACAGGCTGCGGATCCTTTCCACTCGGACTCCTACAAGACGAAAGCCATCGAGACAGTGAGTCCCAGTCCATAAATATGAAGTGGTGGAAGAAGAAATCACTTACATTGGCGCGTAGAAAATGCTCAGGCGGTGGCTCTCGAGCGACGGGATTTTCTAAGGAAGAACCAATTTGAAGTCAGTACGAGATTCGCCTCAAAACTCAAACAAAAGTCAACGCACGTGAAGCACGAATCCAATGGCGAGGCAGACGAGGAACTCCTTGAAGTTGAGTCGTCCGTTCTCGAGCATATCGGACTCTTGGAACACTTGGCCCATCTCTTCCTTGGAAAAGTTGACGCCAAGCCGATCGAAGGCCTCTTCCATGTCGGCGTACACGATGTAGCCTTTCTTGCCCTTGTCGAGCTCTTCGAACGTCGAGCGCACGCTGTTGAACGCCTGCGCCACGAGTGGGAACTTGAGCATAATGCGTGTGAATGGGTCATGGTGGCTACCATATACACGGACAACTCATCAGTCAGCATCAAGCGACAATAACTGAAGGCGTTCTGCGTGCGTACATGTCCTTGTCTTCTGCCAGGCGCTTCTTCTTGAGCTCCTTGAGCGCGTTCGTGATCCTACAGACATCACGACACCCGTGAGCCGAGTAGAATCCAACACATCAATCCACTACATGTCACGCACTTGATATCCAATGGCGTCAGTGTGCTGGAGGTCGTGGCGACCGTCGCGCTTCCGGCGCCGTCGTGCGGGCGGATGGTTGCGATGGAGAGCTTCCCGAACGACGAGCTGTGCTCGCTGTCGCGCGACGCCGCCAGCGACGCGTGCGTGGGGCCGGCGAGCGTGGCGGCGCTCTCATACTGCGTGGACGTCACGGGCACCGAGTTCTTCGTGCCCATTCTTCTCTCGTGGGGATTCTCTGATGGGTTGTGGATGCTCAAGTGTGGTGGCGAATGTGTTTTACTCGTCCTCGTGCTGAGTCCGAGTTGCTGCAGCTCTTCAAGATTGGCCGTGAGACAAAACGCGGACTGTCGTTTCGGCTGCAGTCCAATAATAGCCAATCAGTGCAGTATTAGATTATTTTAGGCCAATCACAAAACGTGTACGTGGTACACATACACAAAGTTAACTTGTGGTTGCCCGACAAAACCTGGGACGGTGAAAGAAAGAGGAAAATGACCAAGCCGAAGGTGCCGAAGGAGCCCAAGGACGACGCGGCGGCCGGAGGGGAGACAGTCTCCAAGCGGAAAGGTAGCGATGTTGGAGCTGACGGCAAGAAGAAGGCGCCTGCCAAGCCTCGCAAGCGCAAGATCAGTGACGCGGGCGTGACGACGAAGAGCGGCGCCGCGCCGTCCAAAAAGGTAGCGACCGAAGACAGCAAGGCCGACAAGGGAGCTGAAAAGGCCGGTGCGGGGAGCGGCGCAGCGACTGTGGACCCACAGGTGGCCGCTGCTGCAGCGATCAAGCCGTTCGTGAAGGGCGAGCTCACAGACAGCAGTACGTTGTGGTGTCGAGGCGTCCATTGTCAAAAATGGCGACTAACGGAGATGTTTGTGCGATTGTGATCAGTTAAGCACATGATGTTCGGGTTTGGCGATGAAGCTGAGCCCATGGGCGAGACAGCAGAGCTCATGGAAGACCTGGTGGTCGAGTACGTCGGCAGCGTGGTGCGTTTGATTCACAGTTTGCTGTGTGTTTTTTCCCACTGGTGCTGATGTTACTCCTGCCATTTGATTGATCAGACAAAAAAGGCCATGGAGCTTGCGCAGATTAAGGGCAAGTTGGATCCGGAGTGCTTCACATTCCTCATCAGCAAAGACGCCGAGCTGTACGAGCGCATCAACGAGCTGCTGCGAGCGAACGACGAATTCCGCGCCGTTCTCAACAGCGGCTTCGACCCGAGCGACGAGAAGATGTACTGATACAAATTTGAACCTCTCATGCCAGTCGTCATCCCGTGATTGTGACGCAAGGAGCTGGTCAGCATGCAGGCTCCATTCTCAACGTACTTACCCAGAAGCGCATTCGGAGAACACCTCAGCAGACGCTAGGTGGTGTGTACCACATCGTTTTCGTGTTCTGTTTAGTCAAATGTTGTGTGGGCCACCCCAATGACAGCACAGTGTTGCCGTCACTGCGCTGCTGACGGCAACACACTCAACAGAACCCGCCTCACTCAGTCACACTGTGCCTAAGGTCAAGCAGCTGGTGGCCCAATCGGATGAGTCCATTGGGAACTCAACTCAGACAGCTCCACTTTGACAGACGATGGTGTCGTGGTCGGCGGGTGGAAGCTCAGCGGAAGGGGAGGGGGATGCGCTGCAGTCGGCGCTGCCTGGACCCGCAAACGCAACCGAGGCGGAAGCACTGTGGCTACGCGCTGACCATCCCAAGCGAAGCCACCAAGACGGCGAGTCGTCTCTGGTAGCTGCCCACGGCGAGGGGCTCTCGCGCCACGGACAGAAGCGGCGGCGCGTGACCGTGACCGCGGCGGCGTCGGCGCTGCCTTGCGACGCGGAACTGCGAGCCAGAGCGCAAACCATGAGCGTCGCGTTGTTTGATGATGCTGAAGAAGCAGGCGCGGCAGTGGTCGATGAGTCGCCGCATGAAGACGTTGATATGGGCACTCCCACGGCCGCGAATACGAAGAATGCGAGCTGGAATGATGCAAGCGCGACGCGTGACGACGAAGAAGTCGACTGCAAATGGGACAGGATACGAGGGTCGTTGCAGGAAGCAGCTTCAGGGCGGCGGCAGACAGATGAGGACGACGCGCATACGCATACGCCTCCGCCCATGGCCCAGGGCGTGGAGCTGCTCGCGTTTCGTGAATATGTACGTGCGCTGGCTTTCTTCCATGGATACGCGTTCTGTATCTTAAACCGCCCTCTCATGCGCTACCTCTTGTTAATTCCGTACCCGCAGAACGACGCCGATATTGACAGTCTGGAGATCCTCCCAAGCCAGGATTATGGCGGCGGCATCTCGGAGGATGAAGAGCGCGCAGTGACCAGCGAGCCCGGTGTGCGGTCAGCTCAGGTGGATGCATCTCCGTGGCAGGATTTCCGAGATGGTGCGTGTGGTGGGATCGAGTGTTTTGTGGAATATCGACGTGCTGATAGATTATGTGGTTATGGCAGGCACTCAGCAGTATGAAGAAGAGGCGTCGGAGGTTTTTGACAGTGAGTGGATGCGTCCAACATCATGGACAACTTGCCTCTCTCTAGTCGGAAGCTGACGCAATCTTGCTGTCGTAGATGTTATTTATGCACCCCGGTCTGTTCCTCCACAAGCTCCTCAAGTGGCAACGCCCCCGCGGAGGGCTCCGGTCGACCTTGACGACATGTATGAGAGCGAGTCGGAGTTGAGCGGTAAGTGTTTGGTTCAGTCGGAGAGTCTGCTGTTTGTTTGGACTGAGTCACGCTCACTCTTTTGTCTTGTTACCGTCACAGATGGCTTCGAAGTGTCGTTGTCGTTCGCCGCCGTCGTGCCCGAGCCTCCTACTTCCAAGGATTCATCGTCTACCGCTCCCCTTCACGCTCATAGTGACGCTTCGCGTCCTTCGTCTGCGAGCAGCTCACGGTCAGACAGCTCCTCCCACCCGTGGCATGCTCGGCTATCAGTGAAGCGGGATTGCTCGTTCATCGACTGCACTAATACGAAGAAACTGCCCCGTGTCGAGGCCCGCGTGGAGGAATTGTCCGAGTCAGGCGACGAGTTCGGCGAGAAGCTCAAGCTCGTGGACAGGGTCGACGAGGACAGCACAAGTGGTCGATTGACATCCACGAAACCATCCGCATCCACAGCCACTGCCAATTCCGCACCTACGACAGAGGCGCTAAAGACCGAGTCAAGCGTACCCGACGGCTTCTGCCCTCGCAAGAAGAAGCGACGCAAAGTGCGACAGCTTCCGCTCGACGCCTTTCTCACCAGCGCCTCCTAGGCGACCGACCTCGTACCATAGAGCTACACTGTATTGTCCCCACGGCGTGATCCCCACGACGCTCCCTCTCCATTAAGTTAACCAAACACCCATTGGCCTGGTCATCGACCGGCAGAATGCATGCTTCGGCTTGTGTTGGTTGGGCACCATTCCGGCATTCTTCGCCATTTTTACTGCCTCTCCCTGTGAATTTTCATACTGGCATTGACGTCTTTTTGACTTGGAATTTGTATGTTCAAAGGCGCGGCAAGTTGACTGGCGAAGGCTTTTGGCGGGAAGAGTGATAATCGCACTTAAGCGGATACTTCCTCCTCATCTCTCCCCGCGTTTTTGATCCATCGGGTTGACAAGCTACCCACCCACGACGCACTCGAAGACCTCGCCCACTCGACAAAGCGACGAACCGGCAGCGGAATCCTCCGCTCTCTACAGCTCCAGACAGCGTCAGCCCCCTCCACGCAGAGCGGCCTCCCCCTGCATCTCCTCAGACCAGCAGCTCCCTCCCACAGCCGCAACCAGCTCATCCACAATGGCCTACGTCACGCTCACCAACATCACCGTGTTGGACAACCCGACGGCGTTCACCAACCCGTTCCAGTTCGAAGTCACCTTCGAGTGCGCGCACGCGCTGGAAGATGGTGCGTTTTGCTTTACTGTAGCTGCTGAATGTGGCGTGACGACGTTGTTTCGTTTGCTGACTTGAGCTCATGCGTAGACTTGGAGTGGAAGATCACGTACGTCGGCAGCGCCGAGGACGAGAGCCGCGACCAAGTGCTCGAAGAAGTGCTCGTGGGCCCCGTGCCAGTGGGTACAAACAAGTTTGTGTTCCAGGTACGCAAGGCTACTTACTGCCAGTGTGTATGTTTGCGAGTATCGAATGCTCATGCGCTCTACGCTGTTTGTTGTGACCACAGTCGGACCCTGCCAACCCGGACCTCATCCCGGAGGAAGACAAGATCGGCGTGACGGTCGTGCTGGTCACGTGCTCGTACCGCAGCCGCGAGTTCGTGCGCGTTGGATACTACGTGAACAACGACTACGCGGATCCGTTCCTGCTCGAGAACCCACCGCCGCGCGTGGATGTGTCCAAGCTCCAGCGCAACATCCTCGCCGACAAGCCACGTGTCACGCGCTTCCCTATCGACTGGTCGCCGGCCGCTGGCCAGGAGAACGTCATGAGCGAAGAGGGTGCGAACGGCGGTAACTTCGTGGACGACGACGACCTGGTGAAGGCTGCCGCGCAGCTCGACCACAACTACACAGACATTGTCATCGACAACAACCAGCCCCAGTTTGACGGCATGGACGACGACGTGGACCTCGACGGCGGTGACGAGTCTGCCGAGGGCGACGACGACGTGGACTCGGATGGCGACCAGGATATGGACGACGACGAGGAGATTGATCTCGACGACGAGTTGTGAAGCGCTTGTGGGCGAGCCTCAGTGGATCCCAAGGCTCTCTAGGTCTGTATTTATAGAGAAAACACCGGCACGGCGGACATGTCTGTCTGCCTTCCTGCCTGATTGAGTGATACTAGTACGTAGTGTCGTCGCGTCCTCATCATTGCTCTCACTACCTCCATACAATAACGTTAGTCAAATAAAAAAGCAAAACCATCGAAAGGAACCCCCAACACCAGGAGCGAAACATGTCAATCTTCAACAAGGAAGGCCAATGAGAGGAAAGTCTAGATATCTATTCGACCTGGTAATTACTGTAAGCGATGCAGTCAATATGAATGGGTACTATTCAAGGCCCAGAGACTCATCTAACGCAGCTTGAACTCGTGGGTCTTGTTGTACGTGCCGTTGGCGCCGTCGAAGCGCACTTCAATGTCAATGTCCAGGTCGCGAGGGTTCTTCGCGTTTGGCGTGCACGTGATCTCGCCCTCGATCACTTCGCCCGATGCACAGGCCAGCTCGCTGTCCAGGTAGAACACGGTCTGCTTCCAGTGCGTGTACTCGGCGTTTGGGCCCGTGGAAAACGCGAGCTTCTTGTGGGTGGCACGGAACGTGCAGTCAAAGTACGCGACCAGCGCGTGGCAGAAGTCCTGACGGAACGTCGTGATGCGGAACGGCGACTTGAACGTGAGCTGCTCCTTCGTGACCTTGGTGAGGTCGATGTCCAGGATCGGGCACACATCCGAGAGCAGCGCGTCGCCGTTGACCGTGTCCACGAGCGGCTCCACCTTGGCGATCTCCTTGATGCAGCTCATGTCGAAGCCGTAAACGTTGTCCCAGACTGTAGAGGCAACCAAACAAACCCATTAGTAAACTGCGCCTCTCATCACACAGACAAGGGGACAGGAAAGTACGTACAGTCCAGCTTCTCGGCACGGTACTCGCCGTCTTCGATCGCGCCGATGTACAGCACAGCGTGGTCCGGGAACATGAGTCCGCCCTCAACGAGGTACTTGTCGCGCGCGTAGATGACCGTGTCGAGCATCGACTCGTACAGCAGGAAGTAGCCCATCCACTCCGAGATGATGATGTCCACCTTGTCCACAGGCAGCGTGAGTTCCTCCATCTTGCCCTGGATGAGCGTGATCTTGTCGGCGAAGCCGTTGGTCTTGACGATCTCGCGCGCCTGCGTGAGGATGCCCGAGCAGTCGACGCCGTACACGTGCTTGGCGCCGGCCTTGGCGGCGAACATGGACAGAATGCCCGTGCCGCAGCCCACGTCCAGCACGATCTTGTCCTTGAACAGGTGCTTGCTCTGCATGATGGCGTTCATGTACGCCTTGGTGCGCACGGTATCCTTGAGCATCTCCTCGTGGATGCCGAAGTGCGAGTACGAGTCGAAGTAGTAGTCCTTGCTGGTCATCTCCTGCAGCGACGGAGGAGCAGCGGCAGCGGCCGTGGTAGGCGCAGGTGGTGGGGTCGGAGTCGCCATGGTCGTGGAGTGTGGAGACGCGTGGGTTTTACGGGAATGAGTCCCAGGAGCTCACCAGCTCAACAGCTCTTCGGCACTTGGATCGAAAAGTCTTGGGGCAAATGGATTGGTCGCGAGTGAAACACGCGTGACACCGTTCCGAGTTACGAACCGCTTAACGGATGGAGAGTGATGGTCGTGTCAGTGATTGGTGCTCACAGAAACCAGCAGCTCAAGAGGCACATGATGGGCGAGGAAACATGCCGTCCGAAAATGGAGGTGGACACACTCGTAGCGTATCCAAGGGATGGTTTGGGCTCTGACTACGACGAATCAAGTGATCAAAAGGAAGCTCGGTGTCTGTACACTTGAGAGTTCTGCTCGACGAGACGGCTCCAGGAAGTAGAGTAGAAACACTGTGCATGAATGGATTGGAAGACGACTCGGCGCACTTGCTTTTTTTGCTTCCCATAGAATTATCAGAGTTTATTCTGGACAACCTAAGAAGACAACGCGCATGCGATTGCGGCTGCTTCCAGCGGTAATGAAAAAGACCGAACGCTCGCCGCGTCAACGCCGCTAGACGAAGTTCCTTCCTCTCCATGACTGAGTAGCCAGAAGCAACCCGTTTCCCCATCTCATGTGCCGAAGACGACAGCAGTTGCATTCAGCGCTTAGATGGCACCACGGTTGCCGGTCTTCTTCTGCGCACGAGGAGCAGCACCGCCCTTGGCGAAGTTCTGCTTGACGCCAGTAACCTTGTCGGCCTTCTTGGTCTTGCTGCGCTCCTTGGCCTCCTTGAGGGCGGCGTCGCGGGCGGCGGCACGCACAGTTGGCTTCTGGTTGCGCTTCTTGCGGATGTCCTCGGCCGAGGTACCGACAATGGCCTTCTGGACCTTGGCGGTCTTGCGGGTGCGGCGACGCGACACCTCCTCGACCTTGATCTTCTTGTTCATGCGGCGCCAGCCAAGGGTCCACACGATCTTGGTGGCCTTCTTGCGCTGCAGGAAGAGCGACTTGCTCTTGCGGTTCAGGAACGTGTAGGTCGAGCCATCACGACGGATGAAACGCGAGCCGTGGCCCGGGTAGATGCGGCCTTCGCTGAACGAGCAGACTTCGGTCCTATGGTTCGATCATACACGTCGTCAATATTCCTGTCTTTACTTGTTTTGGTAGACCGTAGCTCCTGGGTGGTGGTGGATGGGTGAGGCTGGCGCGACGAGGTCGAATTACGCGTTACGCTTGATAATGTTGATGGTAAAATTCCTCACAGGCGACGGCAGACACGATTCCACCTCATATCCTGGAAACTGCACCTGTCCTCCGTCAATCGCGTTTACAGGTCAGGTAGCCGCCGCGAAGAGATACCGCTGGTCGTTGATCGCAATATAGTTGGTCCGCATCTATCCACGCGATATCGTCGGCATTGTAGATTCGATGAGGCTAATTCCCACACGGGCGAGCGCGCGATCATCTCGTCTGTAAGATCCTCGTATTCGCGTACCGCCCATCACCACCACCAAGGAGCCACGCAAGCCCATAAGCTACGTACTTGATCACCATGTTGCCTTCTTCTTCTTGGGAAAATGCAAGCCGTAGGAATCAATGGAACGCGGTTGGTGGGGTTTGTACTTCAGACCACCAATGTTACTTCAGAGCCCCCAAACCACTGATCCACTGGTTGGAACGCGTGTTACTTCACCAACCACATGAAAACCCAATCACCCACTTGCCTCGGCTACTGCATATCTGCATTGTATCAGCTAACAGAGGACTGAGCGGTTCAGAGCTACCCGTACCGGTTACGGTTCCAAAGAAACGGAACATGTGTGGACCACATAGAACTAGGCATTTCTTTTGACCCACATGGGGCACTCAGTTGTTTCCAGTTGAAGCAAGGAGCCGCTCATCAGGCGAATGAAGATGCGAGGAATCCAAGGCATCGTGCGCGCCGGTCGCACGCAACGCCAAGCCGCTACGCTGATCAGCAGGCCGGCTTTCATAGCCACGCGCTTCATTTCAGTGCAGGACTCGCTGTACGCGCAGACCCACACGACGCCGGACGTGATCAACTTCGGCCTCGGCCAGCCGTCCAAGGCTCTGCTGCCTCTGGACCTGTTCCAGCAGGCAGCTACGCAACGCTTCGATCCGAGTCAAGACGCGGCCTTGCTTCAGTATGGCGCTGGGAAGGGTTACAGTGGCTTTCGCCAGGCGCTCGCGGCGTTTTTGACGGGTATGCCTTGCAGTCGATTGCAATGCATGAGTGACGACGATGAGACTGATGATTAGAATCCTCCTTCAGATGCGTACGCTCGCGATGTTGCAGCAGACGCGCTTATGGTCACCGCAGGCAACTCCCAGGCGATCTCCCACGCTGCGACGGTGCTTTCGCAGGACACGAGACGCCGAGCGTTTGTTGAACAACCGACGTACTTTCTCGGGTTCGAGATCTTCAAGGAGCTCGGACTGAGCCTCCAGTCGGTGCAAGTCGACAAGGATGGACTCGACGTACGCTGCCGTGTATGGTAATCTTGTCGTTTGTATTGCACATTGCTCACATGTTCTAGCACTGCGTGGATAGGTCGATGCGTTGGAGCAGAAGCTACGCGCTGGCGATGTTCCGTCGTTCCTGTACACCATCCCGTTCTACCACAACCCGACTGGCGCTGTGCTTCCAGGCGATCGATGCAAGCGGCTCGTGGAACTCGCGCGTCAGTATGACTTCAACATCATCTCCGACGAGCCATACAATCTATTGGGGTTCTCTGGCAAGAACCACCGCTCACTCGCTTCGTTTGACACCACGGGCCGAGTGGTCTCGCTTGGCAGCTTCTCCAAGATCCTAGCTCCTGGTCTTCGTCTCGGTGAGTAACGAGTCATTTTGCCCCATTGAACCCTCGTGGACGTCAGCTTACTTCGAAGTATGCATTCATAATCGCCAGGTTGGGTACACAGTCAGCCTTCCACCATTGAAAAGCTCGCAGCGTTGGGTCCAATTCGAAGCGGCGGCGGACAGAACCCACTGACCGCGTCTCTCGTCCACACCAGTGAGTTCCTCTCATGACTTTTCGGCGTTTTGATTGAGGGATCAACTAATAAATTTCGTGTTGTTGACAGTCCTGGACGAGAACCAGCTAGGTCCGCACATCGCAAAGCTCCAGACGACGTTCGCCCGCCGCAAGCGCATAATGTGCGATGCTTTACGTGAGTTGTGTCCGGACTGCACCTTTCGGGAGCCTGATGGAGGCTACTTTGTCTGGGTCAAGCTGCCGGTCGGCGTGAGTGTCGACGCTCTTTACGACGAGGCAGTCGCTCACCACGGCGTCGCGTTCACGCCCGGCCCTCGCTGCATGCTTCCCGCATCATCGACTGATCATTCGCCCGCGTCGCCTCCTCAGCATATCCGGCTGTCATTCGCATTCTACGACGACGACGAGATCCGCGAAGGCGTCCAGCGACTTGCCAACGCGATCAAGGCAACGGGAACCAATTAAAGCAGCCACGAGTACGGCCAATCTCCATGCAGTCAACAGTCAATCAAAGCAGTAGACCACCGGATTCCCTCTCAGTGTCGTGACGTGTTGTGACGTCATGAGACAATGACGAGCCTTCACTGAACGCCCTTCCGTATCCTCGGGAATCTGTGAGCAGCGCCTTCGTCCACAGTCGTCGACAGCGATGATGTCACAGATAGGCATTGCGTTGCCGTGGTCGATCCCACGCCAAGCAGCCTGAGCTGCTTGGACTGCGTCATTCCCTTCAGAAAAGGGAGAAACCCTACCCCTCGTAGCTCTTCGCAGTGATGACGCAGCGGAATCTTCTTTTTGCCGTTGACTTGGATTTAGTATGTGGAAACCGTGGAATGCCGTGTGGACCACATGCGCATTCTTTTGGGCGATGACGCGCTTCAGTCGCAGGATCCCGGTGTGCTGCTTGCTGCCTTTCCTGTTTGTTGGCACCGCATCCACACTGTGGCTGCACGTCGAGTTTTGCGCCGCCCACAAGCAGTCCAACGAGGTACGGTACACTCTGTCTGTCGCGGTGTCTGCGGCCACGTCCACGTCAGTGGCGCAGCGCGGTGTTTGCGTTGCTGTCCGCTGCTGGTCGGATCCGCTGCCGCGGAGTCATGCGATCCACTCACTTCCGTTATTTATTCGTCCTGCAGCCCACCGGAAGCGGATCGGCATAGCCTCGCATCGTATCCAAGCAGTCACAGCGTCTACTAGTGTAGAGAATGGCGACCAAGAAGTCCAAGAACCCACTCGTGGCGACGACTGCCGGCGCCGTCGCGGGCGGCATCGAGACGCTCGTGATCTGGCCCATGGAAATGATCAAGACCAACATGCAGCTGGGCACGATGAAGCAGCACTACCAGGGCATGCTGGGGGGCTTCCGCTACCACATCCGCACGGACGGTGTGCTCTCGCTGTATCGCGGGCTTGCTCCCGTACTCATCGGTTCGATCCCGAAGGCGGGCATCCGCTTCGGCGCGTTCGATTTCTTCAAGAACCGCCTTGCGGGGCCGAATGGCGAGACGCCATTGCGCAATCTCGCGGCGGGTATGGCTGCTGGCGCGATTGAAGCCACGCTGGCCACCACGCCGGTATGTTGATGCAATTGCGCTTCTCAGGCGAGTAGATAATGGTGATGCTGACATAGATTTGCCGTGTTGTGTCACAACTACTGTAGATCGAGACGCTCAAGACCAAGCTCATCGGTGCGAATGCTGGCATGTGGCAAGGTATCAAGATGATCCTGGCGAAAGAAGGCATCCGCGGTATGTACCAGGGGCTCTTCGCCACGATCCTCAAGCAGTCCAGCAACCAGGGCCTGCGGTTCATGTGGTTCACCGAGTACAAGCGCCGCATCTCCCCTGAAGTGCTGGAGCGTAACAACATCGTCAAGGACGCCAAGCACATGACCAACACGCAGCACGCCGCCTACAGTTTGGTCGGCGGCATCTCCGCTGGTATCTTCAGCGTATTCGGCAACAACCGTACGTTACTTTTGGTGGCGTCATGAATGCTGGATCAGCGAACTGATTCGTGTGTCCGTGTGTTGTGGGATCAGCCTTCGACGTGGTCAAGACGCGTATGCAGGGTCTGGACGCCGCCAAGTACAAGAGCACGCTCGACTGCGTGCAGCAAATGCTCCGCAAGGAGGGCTTCATGGTGTTCTACTCAGGAGTCGTCCCTCGCCTGGGTCGTGTGATCCCAGGCCAGGGCGTGATCTTCATGACGTACGATGCCGTCACGCGCGCCGTGTCCAAGTACCTTGACAACAAGGAGCAGTAGACAGAGACATATCAGGTCGCTAGTGTAGCGTCCATGAGTGAAGCGTCTGCGTCCTCATTGTTTTTAAGACGGACAATTCAATCAAAAGAAGAAGTGGTCAATGATAAAGGCAAACAAAGATGATGAAGGCTGTGTGTTGAAAGAGTTCTAGTTAGCTGGCACGGCGTCCGCGGCTGTGAGCGGGTACTTCTTCTGATGCACAATACGAATAAACGCCGTCACACTCTCCGATGCCCTGTACGCACAAACAGATCCAGTGTTAGCAAACCAAGCACTCGATACGAGAGAAATCTAGTGAGTTCGTACCGTTGGCAGGCTTCCGACGCGGCAAAGTACTGTTCCTCCGACAGCAGACCGCTGGTGACGGACGTGAGCACGCCGCCTTGGTTCGTGTTGGAGCTGGCGGTCGAGATCAGCGACGTCGCCTGCTCTTCCTCCGTGAGACTCGGGTCCAGGAACAGGCTTCCGTCGGGCAGCAGCGCGCACGTTGAAGAGGTCACGACCGAGAGCATGGGCACGCCGGCGTCCATGAGCGCCAGCGTCGTGGCGTTGATGGCAACCGACAGCAGCGAGCCGTTGTCCTCAATCACTTGCACCACGATGCTGATGACGGCACGCGGGTAGTCCTCCGCGACGATCAGCGGCTCGAAAGTGCGGCGGATGAGTTGCTCGTACTCCTTCTCCTTGGACGCTGCAAACGTCACACACAAAACAAAAACACCGTCAGTTACACTGCTTTCACGTTCGTTAAGCCACCATTGCGACGCAAGTGGAACGTACTCAGCACGCCCTTCTCGAGCTTAAAGCACACGTCGACGGTGGCGCGGTCGATCTGCTCATTGCGACGCGACTTGGCCTGGCCCGGGCCGTACACCGCGACGAGCACCGTGCTGTTGCCGTGCGACATACGCGCGGATCCGTCGGCGCGGAAGAGCGCGCCCTGCTCGCATGCGAACGGACGCAGCTCGTTGCCTTGGCGGCCGTCATGACGCTTCGCGGGATCGGCCATTTTCGCTTGGTGTCTGTCAGGTTGAGGAGATGTTGGGTCTTGTTTCCAGTCAAATCAACCGTACTTAGACGCCATTGGATGCGAACTTAATGCATTTGCGTAACTTAAAACAGTATGTAGCCATCTCGTGGTGGCTTTTCTCACAATAAATACGAGGCATGCTCTGGATCACACCTGGACGGCATCCGCATCGGCGCCGAGCGCAAGAAATACGGGACAGTGATCGCTGACTTCGTAGGTGCACTGGACGCGAGCTGTTTGGGTGTGCAGCCGTGTCATTGGCGTCTCGTAGCGTCGTGAGATACCGCGCGAGACGGGATAGTACGCCCAGTCGACGCGCTGGACGCCGCTCTCCATGTGCAGCTTTCCCCAGTCGCCGCTGGAGTTCATCCAGATATTGTCATAGAGTCTGCTCGCGACCGTTGTTGAGAGGGGCGAGAGGATCAGCGGCTCGTACTGGTTCGTTCCGGAGCCGATACATCCGATGTCTTGCGGTGCGAGATTGAAGTCACCAAGCAGCAGAATCTTGTCGCTCGACGACGAGATTGGTCGTTGGTTCTGGAGCCGTGAGGTCAACTGGCGTAGCTCTTCGATCTCTTGCTGTCTGGAGTCCTGGTCACCGCAAACTACGTGCACATTCACGAGCGTGATCTGCATCGACGGAACGCCAGGGTCCATGGTTTGGAAAGTGGCGATGTAAGGAGGCCGAACCACACAAGACGATGAGGATGACTCTCCACGAGGGAGATCGAGCATGCCGCTACCGACGGGTGCAACCGCAGATCGGCGATAGAAGAAGACGAAGTGTTCAGCTCGCTTCTTGAGCTGGGAGCTACTCTCTGAGCCCACGAGCGGCGACGCGATGTAGTCCCAGCCGGGCATTTGGTTCTTCAGCCGCTTGAGGACGATGGTGTCGCGCACTTCCTGCAGTGCCACGAGATCGAACTCGCTCAGGATCTCGATAATGCGATGGAGCAGCGCGGCGTCGCGTTTCTTCGAGAGATTGCGGATATTCCACGAAGCAATCAGTAACTTGGAGGACAATCCAGGCAAGACACTGCTGCGAATACCTTTGAGGAGATTGCGGCTGGGGATGTCGAGGCAGCAGCTTGGAGACGGCGGTGTTTGTAGTGGTGACTCTTCACTCTCCTCATCCACTTCGTTCTCTTCTTCAGAGGATGTGTGCGATGATGAAGCCGACGCCGAAGATGCGATGCGGATGTCTTCGAGCTGGTGCTGCAGCTTCTCGTACGTGATGAGGCCGATGCCATTGACCGACGTGATCTCATCCTTGCGACGGAACGGTCGCGCATCCACAATGCGCTGTGCCAACGCGGGGCCAACACCTTTCAGCTCGCGTAGTTCTTTTACTGACGCGTCGTTCAAATTGACGAGACGCGGCTCCTTTGTTCGCAATGGTCTCTTCGATGGTGACGATGGAAGCGTCTTCACGCTTGGGATCTTCGCCTCCTTCTCTTCTTTCACTGCGTCGACGGAGACCAAGCAGTCGCTCACCAGCGCCAGGTAGCGCTTCGTGCCGATGCCAGTGATGTCCTGCAGCTCCGATAACTTGTTGAAGGGCCGCGCGTCGACGATTCGTTTTCCGATGACCGGCCCAATGCCCGGCAGTTTAAGCAGCTCCTGCAACGACGCCGTGTTGAGATCGGTCGGCATGATATCAGCAGCTTAAGGTGGAGAACGCGATCTTTGCTGTGGTGGCTGTGAGCGTGAGGACGCCTGGCGAAGCGGCTCTTCAAGGGCGCCTCGTACGGTACCAACTTTGGTTCGGCGGATGGGCTCCTCCCGGTCGAAGCGCGCCATATTCAGCTTATGTTGCTTGTAACCAATGTTGCGTATTCAAATTTGCTGCAACATCAAAGTAAGCCAATCAGTGATTTGAGTTTAGCGAGCTCTTCATTTGATTGGCTCACATACAAACTCCCAGTCGTTTTCTTAAAAATCTATAGTTGGCCGCGGCCAGTCAAAGAGGAGTTACGCTCCAGTGAAAAAGGGGTTACATTCCATGGTCTGGAGACTCTCGACCACATTGTAACCTGTAGCCCTACCCAGCAGTTACGAACTGCCGACGACTGTTCAGCTGCTGTCAGAATTTTGAGGAGCTCTCTTCACACGTCGCAGATACCAGCCGCTCCCTGAATCAGGGATGAAACCTGTCCAAGATTTGCGATGCTGTGGCGGCGTGGGTTTCATCGCGTAGGCCGTTCGCGTACACTAAAGAGGCGCCAACGCAACGCACCGCCGACCCCCAACGAAGAACGTGGGCGAGTGCGCGCGTGCTGCTGCGGTGTGGCGGATTCATAACGGCGGCGCGGTCAACCGGCCAATCGGCCACCGCCTCGCGGATCCCACGCGCAAAAGAATCAGCGCCGTCGCGTTGGCCCAGCTGGCCAGCAGGCACTGTGAGAAAAAGCCCCGATCCCAAAGATCACTGCCATCCCTTGGTCGAGTCAAAGAGCTTCATTGCGGAATCGTGACCAAAGATGGCGACGCGACCGCCGACCATCGTCACACAGGGCAGTGTCAACGGATGGACTGTCAATGGCGAGGCCGACACCGTCACGCCGTCCATGGACACGCCGTCGCAGCCGCGACCGGCCTCCGGGTCGTTTGGCTATACGAACACACAGACGCCGACGCTTGCGCTGCGACCGCTACGATCGAGTCGCCAAGCCAGCTCACCAAGAGCGCTCGAGGACCCGGAGGAGCTCAAGTCTGCCAAGCACCGTGGGCGGTTCCTCACGGAATCGCAGAAGCTGCTGATGGAGGACCCGACCAAGACGCGCGAGTCGTACCGTGAGCTCGAGTCCAACACCACGGCCGCTGGATGGCACGACCACGCAGTCGAGTCGGTCGTGCGCCAGCTTGAAGCCGACGCCGACCGAGGCCTTTCGACGGCGGAGGCAGCCAAGCGGATTGCGCGCTATGGGCCCAACGCCATCGAAGGCGACAAGCGCGCACCCATCTTCGTCATCTTCCTCATGCAGTTCTTCAACCTCATCATCGGGTTGCTCATGGCTGCTGCACTTGCGTCTATTGCACTTCAGGAATACGTCGAAGGCATTGCTATCATCGCGATCGTCACACTCAACGCCGTCATCGCGACGCTGCAGGAAAACCGAGCAGGCAACGCACTCGAGGCGTTGGCCAAGATGTCGTCCCCACAGTGTATTGTGATCCGTGACGGGCGTCAGCAGCAGATCGCCAGTGAAGACCTCGTGCCTGGGGACATCGTCATCTTGTCGACTGGTGACGTCGTGCCGGCCGATATTCGACTGCTTGCGAGCGCCGACTTCAAGGTGAATGAGATGCTGCTCACGGGCGAGTCCGAAGACGTCGCCAAGCGATTCGACGCCGACATCTCGGCCTCGATGAACAAGCTCACGGCGCCCAACATGGTGTTCTCCTCCACGGCAGTTGCCAGCGGAAACGCCACGGGCGTAGTTGTGGAGACTGGCATGGGCACACGCGTTGGTTCCATCGCTGCGCTGCTCAAGGACGAGCGCAACTCCAAGAGCGGCAACTGCCTGGCCAAGTACTTTGCGTCGTACTCGACCAAGATGACGCCTCTCCAGGAATCGCTCCACCGCCTGGGTGTCTTCATGGGCATGGCGGTGCTGACCGTGTGTGCTGTCGTATTTCTTGTTGGCATGTTGCGTGGCAACCACGATCCAAAGAACGGAGACCGCCCGGTGTGGCTCACCATGGTGATGGTGTCTGTGTCTCTGGCAGTCAGCGCCGTGCCCGAGGGTCTTCCGATGGTCGTGACGATCTGCCTGTCGACAGGAACGTCCGAGATGGTAAAGAAGCACGTGCTCGTACGAAAGCTCGCGGCTGTAGAGAGTCTAGGCGCGAGTTCCGTCATTTGTACCGACAAGACCGGCACGCTCACTGAAGGAAAGATGACTGCGGTGAAGCTGTGGGCCGATTTCGACGAGTACACGGTCACTGGCGCTGGCTTCAACCCGCAGGGCGATGTGCTGCTTGAGGGCGTCAAGCAGACCAAGCAGAACAACTCGTTGGTCCACGCGATGCTGCTCGCCGCGGTCTTGTGCAGTAACACGACGCTGCAGCTTGAGAACTGCGACGATGGCTCAGGACAGAAGCTCTGGATCCCTTACGGCAACGCGTCTGAGGCGCCGCTGGTCGTCGCGGCCGCCAAGATGGAGATCTGGGCTGAGAAGCTCATCGATTCGTTCAAGCGTGTGGCGGAAGTGCCGTTCAACTCGACCCGCAAGATGATGATCACGCTCACGGAGCTGGTCGGAGTCACCAGCTTCGGTGGGCTGCCGCTGCCTCCGACTACTCGGTACGTCACCAGCGTGAAGGGCGCGCCCAACTACATCCTCAAGAACTGTACGCAGTACGCGAACAAGTCGGGCGAGATCGTGAGTCTGTCACAGAAGACTCGCGACGAGATCCTCGAGGCCGTCGACGACCTGTCCTCGCAGGCTCTTCGAGTGTTGGCCATTGCGATCAACCCGATGACGCTGGCGCCGTTTGCTCTCGACTTGGACGACGCCGACATCAAGTTTGAGCACCTCAAGGACTCGCTCGTGTTCTTGGGTCTCGTCGCGTCCATCGATCCGCCTCGTAAGGGCGTCAAGGAGGCGATCCAAACGGCCCGCATGGCGTCCATCCGCACGGTCATGATCACGGGCGACTACCTCAAGACCGCTGTCGCGATCGCCAAGACCATCGACTTGCTGGGCGTTGGAGCTGACATGGATGAGGAAGCTGTCGACTGTTCCATCTTGCGTCCGCGTGGTGGTGCGGAGTACTTGACCGAGCACGATATCGACGAGATCACGTCGCGGACGTCCGTGTTTGCGCGTGCCAAGCCCGAAGACAAGATCGAAATCGTCAAGTCACTTCAGCGCCAAGGCCACGTCGCCGCCATGACTGGAGACGGCGTGAATGACGCACCGGCATTAAAAGAGGCCGACATTGGTATCGCCATGGGCATCTCTGGCACTGAGGTCGCCAAGGGAGCGTCCGATATGATCCTGACCGACGACAACTTCTGCAGCATCGT
>JAADXB010000032.1:0-36198 GCA_023337495.1 Pythium diclinum | reverse complement strand
TCGTAGAAGTACGATTCTGAACTTGAATACCGGTACCCAGTCGGTAGTAGACAAATGGTCAGTGGGCTAGGATGAAATTTGAGCCAATTGGTGTGTCGCACAAAAAAGATCGGCCAATCAGCACGAAGTCAGTGGCAGTGATTCTTGGATCGTCACCCAGTACCTTTGGAATGAATACATGGAGCATTGTCTTGAAATATATATTATCACAGGTAATGGTCAGTATAAGAGGTAGACAATCTGGTACCAGAGGATACTCCTGCTGTGTGGTGATCTTAGTCGAAACCCTCTGATAGCGGGTGATGATCTGACACATCCTCTTCATCAGTGCGTGAAGACACTTGTTGTTGGTTTTTGTATGCACTGGTTCTGATGGGGTTGTTTCGTTGGCGTTTCCTTCGCCGTGGTGCTGATTGGGTTGTTCACCGCAGCCTCCTTTCCAGAGCCAGGGCAGGTCAGAACTCTCTGTGGACTCTCTGCAGTTCCCTATCCAGTGTCGCCAGATCGAGGAAACAGAGCAAAAATCTTCACTTGCTCCTCCTCAGTGCGCGGCGCCAACAAAAGGCATTCTACCAACAAAACAACTCACTCGCACACTCATTCTCGTCAGTGTTCCCAGCTCAGCTGAGCAGTGAAGTGTGGGTCGGTCTATCTTTCCGTATCCAGCATCCACTACTGACTGTGTATCCAGCGAATCTCGAGAGAACTGTTCTCGCCAACTTCGCCAACGAATCCACGCGCGTAACCAACCTCCAACACCAACGTTTGTTTGCCGGTTCCGCCAACATCAACAAACGCCAACACCAACAACTTCCAACGAATCCCCGTCGGACCAAGAGCTCAACACACATACCACCATCATGGAAGACGCAAATAAGGCCACCAAGATGATGATCGCGACGCTGCAGAAGTTCGGCTACGACCTGGAGGACGTCAACGGCGACGACCGCGACAGCACGGCCAGCTCCTCGTCCAGCTCGCGCTCGTCGGCGGGCAGCACCGACCACAACACGCCGCGCCAGTCGCTGTCCATGTCCACCAGCAGCATCCTCCAGCTTCGCGACCGCAAGAACAACCAGACGGCGCTCCACATCGCCGTCAAGAAGGGCCACATGGACGTGCTCAAGGCGCTGGCCAAGCTGCCGCGCGTGGGCGATTACGTGAACGTGGGCGACCGCCACGCCAACACGGCGCTGCACTTCGCCGCGAGCTCCACGAAGGAATGCGCCGCCGAGATGGTGGAGCTGCTGTTCTCCATCGGCGCGAGTCTCCACGCCATGAACGTGCGCGGCCAGACGCCGCTGATGATCCACATCATGACGGCCAAGGAGGACAACGCCGCCATCACGCGTTTGTTCGTGAAGAAGGGACTCGTGCTCAACGAACTGGTCAACGCCACGACCACGTACCTGCACATGGCGGTCGAGCAGAACCTAATTGAGATCGCGGGTGCGCTGGTGGCCGGAGGCGCGTCCATCAACATCCCAGACACGAACGGCGCCATGGTGAGCGACATTGTGCCGCGCAAGACGCTGGTCAAGCTCATCTGCTTCATGAAGGAAGGCACGCAGTCGCCGCCCGTGGGCGTGACCCGCACGTCGTGCAAGATCTGCAAGGCGCCCAAGGGCCTGCTGGACTCGTACAAGGACTGCAACCTGTGCGGCCGCGTGGTGTGCAAGAACTGCTCGAAGAAGGCGTCGGAGATCAAGGCGGCGGTCGCGGCCCAGAACGGCCACTCGCAGGCCAGCGGCAAGGAGAAGGACACGGGCCGTCTGTGCAGCGTGTGCACCACGGTCGTGCTGCTGCGCGACAAGCAGCACAAGGCCAAGGAAGGCTTCAACCAGAAACTGTATGGCTGCGGCATGAAGTAATTAATCCGATCCAAACACGAATGGTCTCTTCGTTTTCATTTGTCTCTATGTGCGAGTGCGCGTGCAGTCCAGTCCAGTAGCTACAGAAGGTGGTCTACTACTAATTTGTGTGTGTACACGCCCATTAGTTGTTCGGGTGGGCGGCGTTGTAGCTCAGGTACGTGAGCGAGATGAGCGAGAACACGATGCCCGTCCACGCGAAGGCGCTCGAGAAGCGGCGCGAATAGTACTCGCCGCCGCGGCTGCTGTCGAAGAAGTAGTAGCCCTTGCTCACCTCGTACAGGAACCATCCGGGCACAGTGATGGTGAGCACGGTGCCGGCGATCGCGCCGATGAACGAGTTGGCGACGCCGAGGTCGCTGAACGCGATGGCCAGGAAGTGCGCCGTGAACATGAAGAAGATGGTGATGGCGGCGCGGAACGGCAGGCTCTCGCGGTCGTGGCCCAGCGTGACGAGCTCCACGGCCTGGCGCAGCGGCTGGAAGGTCATGGGCGTCTTGAGCACCATGCTCACACCGAGACACAGGCGCGCGCCGTTGATGAGCGTGTCGTCGGCGCGGAAGCCCGTGAGGATATCGCTCGGCGGGTGGCCGTTGAAGCACACGTAGCCCAAGATGGCGAACGCGATGTAGCAAAAGAGGCCCGTGGCCACGAGCGCGAGATTGACGCGGCGCATGACGATGCGGTCGCCGACTTCCTGGTACGCGCGCGGCACGTTGAGCTGGCAGGCGAAGCTGAGCGTGATGATGGGCAGCACGTACGCGATGGCTGGGAAGATCGAGGAGAACTGGTTGCTGGCGTTGGGGACGAGCTCTGGGTTGCCGCCCTGGATCGAGCGGATCGTGAGCGCCACGAGAATGTACAGGATGCACACGATGACCATGAGGTTGGCGTAGCGCAGCTCGTGGATGGTCTCCGGCAGACACAGCGGGATGGCGAGGATCGTGAACACGAGGCCGACGGTGTTGCGCGCCAGCACGCCGACCAGGAACGGCTCGAACAGGTCCATGGCGATCACGTTGTAGGTCACCACGGAGCCGAAGAGCAGCACGAGGGTGAGCAGACGCACGACCCAGACACCCGTGGCGCCGAACAGCCGCGAGCTCAGCGACTCGTACGAGTACACGCCCGTAGCGTCACACGCCGCGCAGATCATCTCGAACGACTGGTACGTGAGCCATCCCGCGCCCAGGAAGATGAGCAGTCCTGGAATGACGCCCACGGCCTCGATGGTGCCGGGCAGCGTGAGGATCACGGCGCCCATCATGGTCGTCGCCAATCCGAGAAAGGACGACAGCGCCGAGCCTTCCGGCGCAGCAGCTACAGCCGCCGCAGTCTTGCCGTTCACCTCGCTGGGCAGCAGTCTGCTGGTCTCGCGCATCGCCATTTTCGTTCGTGCTCCGTGGCGGGCGATGGCCAAATGGCTCCCTGGCGACTTGCAGCTCCCCAGTCGGAAGGGTACGATACCTAACTGGACAGTCGCTACTGTAGTCACCCAGCCCCGACTAAGTACGATTGTCTTTGCGATGAGGTGGATTAGATTGGGCGACGTCATCGTTCCGCAAAGGCAACGCGCGTCACCCACCCAAAGATGACTGGCCGACTTGAACGAGGGTTTTTGGGTGAAGAACGTTCAACATCGTTTTTGCCGACTTCGTTCTCATCGCGTGGAGATGCGGAGCTGGCGCTCGAGCACGTCCATGGCATCCAGGATACGCGACCAGCTGTCTGCGTGGGTGATCGCCTCGGGCACGTAGCCGAATTTCTTCTTGATCTCGCCGCGGACGAGTCGCAAGTACTGACGCACTTCCGTCACCAGCAGTCTCACGTGGTCGCTCATCTGCGAGTGGCCACGCGCCTGCTGCGAGCCCACAGCGCGAAGCTTCTGGATCTCCATCTCGAGCTGTGTCTTGTCCTGTTGGATCTGTAGTAGCGTCTTGGTTTGCTGCTTTTCCTTGGCGACGCTGAACTCGACGTCGCTGCGGATCGAGTGCACGCGCGAGCGGAGCTGCTGGAGCTCCACGTGCTGGGCCTCGTACAGCGCCGCCTTCTCCTGGATCTGCGAGAACGTCTGCGCGACGTGCTGGTGGAACCAGCGCAGACACTTGTCCGACACGGCACTGAGTCCTGCAATCTAATGAGCCGAAAAAAAGAGGGGGGATCAGTTAAAAAAGCTGAAAAATCGACCAATAAAAAGAGCTCTTGGCCACGTACCAACTCCGTCGGATCGTCCACTAGCCGCTCTTCCTCGTCGGCTTGGCTCTCACCATCTTGCTTGTCGTTTTCACCATCTTCTGGGATACTAGTTGTCTCATTTGACTCGCCGGCTTCGCTGTCGATCCGCTCGCGAATTGCGACGAGCTGCTCCAGATGCACGCGGAAGTGGTCTGCGAGGCTCTGCAGGTGGGCTCTCGTCCGCTCTTCTCGCTCCTGCATCTCTGCCACACGCATCGTCAGCGCCTGCTTCTCTTTCTCCAATTGGTCCACGCGTTCATCCAGACGCCGCTCTTTCTCATGGAGTAGCTGGTTGCTTTCCTCGAGCACCACGCGTTCTTGAAGCGTCTTCTCGACCTCTTGAAGCTTCCTCTGCAACTTGGTGGCGTGCTGGACGTCTTTCTGGGCTCGCGCTCTCTTGGGTCCGAGTGAAATCATCTGCTTCAGTGCCTTTTCCTTCCAGTACATGAGCTCTTTGACCTGGAACTGCAAGTGTCGGTTCTCTTCACGCAGTGCGTAGTTTTCCTTCTCGAGCACGAACACTGGCTGCCATTCGAGTAGCGCGGACGCAGTAGCGGCCATGGTGATATCTTGTAGCAGCCCTTTATCGTTGTATCGATCACTTCGCTGCTCAGCAGGTCGGTTCCGTTTCAAACTGACTGAAAGCCACCGTTGCTCGCGTCGTTTCGCGACCCCTTGAGACTAGGTTCGCCTCTAAGTGCGACCGCGACCCTCACGGTCTCCGTTATCATCAACTAATCTTTTCCAACTCAATATGGAGCCTCGACGCGTCCGCTTGCTGTGGCTATGGCTCTGTATGTGCAGCTTGCTGTCTGTGGGCTCTGCCGTGATGTGTGATGGCTCCTGTTCAGGCCACGGCGCCTGCGACGGAGCGACGGGTCGGTGCCAGTGCTTCGCTGGGTACGTCGGCGTGTCGTGCAAGAGCATGTCGTGTCCTCAGGGCGTGGCCTGGGCCGACTACGCGACTGCCACAGACACAGCCCACGCCATGGCGGAGTGCTCGAACATGGGCTCGTGCGACCGTACGTCCGGCCAGTGTCGGTGTGTCTCGGGCTTTGAAGGCCCGGCCTGCGAACGCATGAGCTGTCCGCCGTGCACGTATGGTCGCTGTGTGTCCATGCGCGAAGCTGCGGACCTCAACGACGGCACCAACTTCGTCGTCAAGACCACGTACAACATGTGGGACGCCGACAAGATCTTCGGCTGCCAGTGCGACAACGGGTTCTCGGGCTGGGACTGTTCGCAGCGCGAGTGCCCCAAGGGCGACGACCCGCTCACGACGGGGCAGGTGGACGAAGTGCAGCACATCAACTGCAAGTGCGACGTGGCGACTGGCTGCACGGGCAGCTTCGCGCTCACGTTTCGACGCCGCACGACCGCCAACTTGCTGCCGACGTCCACGGCTGCGGATGTGAAGGCGGCTCTGGAGGCACTCGACACGATCGTCCAGGTCGCAGTCAGCGTCTCCACGGCTCCAACTTCTCCAACTTCTCCAGTGTGTGATGCTGACGGTGCGACGACCTCGATCACGTTCACCAACAATCCAGGCAATCTGCCGGACCTCAAGATCCAGAACCGACTCACTGGCGGGGCGACTACCCCCGTACTCACGCTGACCTCGGGAGGTAGCGCCCTAGGGGTCTACGACACGGTGCCGGCGTCCGTGCAAGGCACGCGAGAGGAAGCGTACTGCTCAAACCGTGGCGTCTGTGACTTCAACACGGGCTTGTGCACGTGCATGATCGGGTTCGCGAGTTCCGACGGCGCAGGTGCCGCCGGTAGGCGTGGCGACTGTGGTTTCATCGCCGTCGCGCCCACAGGATGCCCCGTTACATCCGCTGGCATCTGCAACCTGAGAGGCTCCTGCTCGAACGCACCCTTATGGCAGTGTGTCTGCATACCGGGCTTCACGGGTCCGGACTGCACGCTGCGGACGTGTCCCCAGGGCCTCGCGTGGTTTGACGGCGCCACGAGCGCGAACCAGGCCCACGCCATGGCCGAGTGCTCGAACAAAGGCTCGTGCGACACCAAGACGGGCTTGTGCTCGTGCCACGCGCTGTTCACAGGCTCAGCGTGTGACGTGCTCAAGTGTCCGAACTCGGGCAGCACGGCGGCGACTGTGTGCAGCGGCCACGGCGTCTGCAAGACCATGGAGATGTTGGCTCAGGCGGCCACGACCAGCGGCGGTGATCCGTTGGGCGTCACGTACGGTGCGACGATCAACAACCCAGTGACCTGGGACTACAACAAGATCCAAGGCTGCGACTGCAGTGACGGGTACTACATGGGTCCGTACTCGAGCGCGTTCGGCGAGTTCCGCGACTACGACTGCTCTTCGCGGTTCTGCCCTGTGGGCGCGGATCCGTACGAGACAGGCAAGGTGAATGAGATCCAGATGCTGAGTTGCTTGGCCGACGGCGGCACGTTCACGCTCACGTTCCGCCAGCAAACGACGGCCGCCATCGCGTTCAACGCCAACGCTGCGACGATCAAAGCAGCGCTTGAGAAGCTCAGCTCAGTGAGAAAGGCAACGGTGGCGATCCTGGGCGGAGGCACGATTGTGTGTGGCCCCACCACGGCGGTGAGCACGACCATCGAGTTCACGTTCACGCAGGGCGACGTGCCCTTGATCATCCTCGACTCGAGTCTGCTGACGCTGAACGCCGGCGCGGCTACTCTATCGGTGGCTGAGACTCAAAAGGGCACCAAGGCCAACATCGAATGCTCATCGCGAGGCCTGTGCGGTGCGTGTTTGTTAGTGGAAAGCGTGAAAGGGCAGGGATGGATGGACTGACTGACTGACCTCTTGGCGTGTTGTATTGTGGATACCTGTCCGACCAGACCGCGCGACGGGCGTGTGCAAGTGTTTCGACTACTTCTTGAGCTCGAACGGCGACGGTGCCGTCGGCACACGCGGCGACTGCGGCTACTTGGCGTCCTACCCGACAATCGCGACGGCGTAGGCGTAGCTGTAGACTCAGTAGCTCCTCACTGGCCAGCCAGATAGGTACTTAATAGGCCTTTTTAAACGCCAATACTTGGTACAGTCCGGCGATTTCCCACTCAGCGTCCGAGATCGTGCCGGCAAAGTTGAGCACGTGCATCTTGTCCAGCAGCGTGCGGTTCTTCTCGAGGTTCTTCGTGATGAACGGGTGGAAGTTCTGCTTGAGCAGCAGCTCAAAACCGTTTTCCTTGAGCAGTTGCGAAAGCAAGTCGTCCGGCACGAGGTACTCGGGCAGGTCCACGGCCTTGTCGCCACCGCTCTCTTCGTCAGTGTCGCGCAGTGTGAAATTGTATCGCAGTCCAAAGGCACCACGGGAACTGGCGTTGTATCCGGACAGCGTCTCGCGGCTCGACTCGTCGAAGCGGATCGTGCACACTTCTCGCTGCTGCTCGTCGGCGATGCGCACGTCCGGGTCGGTTGCCTGCTTGCCGGCGTGCATGTTCTGGTAGTATTTGTGGAGCACTTTGTTCGGGTCGACGGTCGTGGCGATGAAGATGCCGCCGTCCACGAGCAGACTGTGGAGCGTGCGGAAGAACCGCTGCGCGCGGTCTTCGTCGCCGAACATGTAGTGGAACGCGAACTGCATGGACACGATCTGGAAGCAGTTGCCGCCGTTGGGCAGCGGCACGGCTGTGTACCAGCCGCGGTCGCGCGTCCAGCAGTGCGACTCGTCGTGGATAAGTGAGACCTTGCCCAGGTCGCCCTGCACGAACTGGACTTCGAGGTCGCGGTGCTGCACGTTGGACACGAAGCGGTCCACAGCGTCCTCCAGCGACTTCTGCGCGATGTCCACGCCCACGTACTGCAAGATGCCGCGCTTGGCCCACTTCATGAGGTCGCCGCCCTTGCCGCAGGCCAGATCCAGCACGCGGTCGTCGCGCTTCGAGTACTCGTTGATGAGAATGGACTTGACCCAGTTGTTCATGGAGCGCATGTGGAACAGCAGACTCTCGGCGCGGTCGGCCGTGGCATTGCGCTTGAGTTTGTTGTAGAAATCCGCGGCGGCGTTCGGGTCGGCGTCCTGTGTGATGTGGTCGAACGGCCGCTTGTTGTACGACGCTGACGTCGATGGCGACGGCGTCACGAGATTCGAGATGCTGAAGCTGGACGACGCGCTGGACTTGTGCGGCTGCGCGTTGCTGTGGCTGTGGCTGTCTTCCTCTCTGTCATCCACTGCAGGCGACAGCAGATCCATCAGCGAGTTGCCCTTCTTCACGGTTTGCCTCTGGACAGGCGGTCCGTTGTCGTAGCTGTCCGTTCCTCGGTCGTCGTCGTAGGACGCGGCGGGCAGCGGCGCTGGCTCAGGCGGCGACGCGCTGCTGTGGCTGTGGCTATTGCTGTTGCTGTGGCGCTGGCGAAGCGTGGGCTTGTCGTAGGACGTGGACTCGGTCTTGCGGCCGATGTGGAAGTAGAAGCGGCGGCCGTCGGCGTCGAACTGGTGGGCCCATCCGCGCGGCAGCTCGTCGTCCACCCAGTACACCTTCTGCGTCTTGGCGTTGTAGTAGTACGGCATATTCTTGCTGCGCGACATGACCACCTCCCAGCCCGCAGGCAGCGGCTCTTCATCGACTTCCAGCACCATTTTCCCCACGTGAGCTTTCCAGACGAATGGGCAGCTCAGTGAATAACAGGCTGATAGGAACACATACCAGATATAGGTTCCTATCGAATTTGGTAGTTGATGTGGACCACGTGATGGGGCTGGAAATATACGGTAAGATTGGTAACGGGTACGGTATTTTTTTGGCCAACCATCCGCTGATGCCGCGTCAGCCCTGTCCTGTTTGTGCGGCCACAGCTGGCACACGTCGCAGAAAAGGGTCCTTCGCACATTGTCGTGACGATGGAGTCACGGCATCGATGTCGATCAGATTGATCCTCTTTGGCGACTTCACTGGCTAATTGGCTACAGTCACTAGGCTTCGTGGGAATGCGCAGCCACAGTTCAATTGCGGTACAGTACCGCTGGTACTGTAGTGTCGTGGTTGGAAGATCCTCGTTTGCACGCGAGAATGGAGACTGAGGCCACCACGCAGCCGAGCATGGCCAGTCGAGTGGCCTCAGCGCGCAGGACACCAGCATGTCTCTGTGGCTACCACGAGCACTTTGGCCTCGAGGTCGAATGACTGGCATTGTCAAACGCAGCCATATGGATCCGTTGAGTTTACTGCGCCTCCACAAACGAAGTGGGTAAATAATTGGGAGAGCCCCAACCAACTGGTAACTTCCGTTGCTCACAACACCAGCAGGCAGACAATTATTGGTTGCCCAATATCCAAAATGGACGATGTGATTGGTGGAAATTAACGTGGGTTTGCAAAAATATTGGTCTGAGTCCGTCTGGTCCGCTGTCACTGAAGCGGGGTGATGATGTGAGTGCTGTTCTGGACGGAGACTCGTCACATGAAGTGGCGGAGACTTGGCTTCGGCTTTCGTGATGCCGATCCAACCGCCATTTGAAGCCTTTTTTGGAACGTGATGCCAGTGGCATCATGACGCATCGTGCACCTCCCCGCCATCCACTCAACAAGCCATGAGGTCACAGAATGGAGCCTACAGACTCAAATCGTGCGGCGCTGGAAAATCTTAGGAGAACAGCGGAGATTTCTCGATGGCAGGTGCAACGCATGAGAAGCTCTTGTCCAGCAATAGGCCAACACTCCGGTTCCTGATCACGGGAACAAAAGCTTATGCTAAGGATACCAGCACAATCATGATTGTTTCTGTTGATGCCTGTTCGTGACTCGTCATGAAGAGCTTACGGTCAACTTTCGAGAATAATCAGACAATTCCCAACCACGATTCCAGATCGGGAAACTCGTTTACCGTCCGATTTCGAAACAATCACCATCACTCTGTTTCAGGATTCGAAACGCAGAAACAGGTGGACATCCAAAATGTTGGCAGATCTTGAATGATCAAGCCGTTTTGGCTTGAAAAATCCGATGACAACCTGAACCCCAAATCATACCAGTGACAGGACGCCTGAACTCCTCAACCCTAATCACTTTTCGAAGACATCAACTCCGAACGTTTTTGCAGGTGAAAGGCGTGCCTGACACCGACGCCTCCAGGCTAATCGAAAGAGAGCATAAACACTTGGCACACTACAAAACCCAGTTCATTTTGTTGGCATTTCCACTCGCCCGAATTGTAAGCCAACGCCAGCACGCCCTCTCCTCTTCGGATTCACACGCCACACGGCCCACAACTTGCACGACTCCAGGGGTTCATTCATTCTCAGTTGGGCACCCGCTGCACCAGCTCAGCGCGAGAGGAGCAAAAGAAAACCAAGCGACGACGAACTCGTACGTCCAGAAAAGGAAACGGCGCCGTATCATCGCGTTTTTTTCTCTTTCTTCATCCAGTAATCGAGCAACGACGAGCAAGCCACCACCATCACAGTCGATCGTTTAGACCGCCACACGCGCGCGACACGAGTTCATCACCAACAAAACCAGCAACATCATTCGCGAAAATGCCGCCACCCGGAGGCAGCGTGCGCCATGCCGATAGTCCCGATCTATTTCAGCAAAACCAACTTCGCCAACGAAAAATGCTGCCACCGTTGGCAGCACCGCCAACAGAACTGTCGATGGAGACTCACCCACTAAATGCGATGGACGCGGAAACCAAGGCGGAGATGGAGACGCTCGTGCGTAACCACATCAGCTTCGCGCGTGCGTTCAAGCTCAACGATGCTGCGATGCTGCTGCCGTTCCTGGACAAGGACGTCACGCTGACGACGACCGACGGCGCGGTGCTCCACGGCATCAGCGCTGTGCTGGGCTGCCTCGTCGGCTCGAAACTCGGGAAACTCAGCGGCGCATTGCACATCAAGGGACGCCCCACGCGGTCAGGCACGTGGCAGTCGGCGTTCGTGTACGAGCACGGACTCGTGTTCAAGGAGCCGCTGTACTCGGAGGTCGTGGACTGGAAGCCGCAGAGCGCTGTCGTGACCAAGATCACCCACACGCGACTGAGCAGCCCGCTGGACGCCGGCCCGCCAAAGAGCGTGGCCGACGTCGTCAAGGTCGTGGCTACACTGCCTCACCGTCTATCGCTGAGTGACGAGGACGACTACCCGGCTCCTCAGCTCAACCGTCGCTCGAGTCTGAGCAGTGCTCATGCGGCGGCGTTGAACTCCCCAAACGAAATGGACGAAGACACGTCGAGCGCAGTCGGTGGCGTTGTCGTCACGCGCGTGGCTGTGCTGTCCAAGCTGTCGCCCATCCGCAAGCGCAAGCTTGTGAACGCGTTCCTCACGGTCGAGAGTGAGGCTGGCGCGGTCCTGTGGAAGAGCACGGTCGCCAAGAAGCAGACGCTGCCCGTGTGGAGCGGCGTGGAGCTGGACATCCCCCCACCGTTGGAAGAAGGGGAAGACTCGCTTGACAAAGTCAACAACACGCCCGTGGTCGTCACGCTCTGGGACTACGGCTTCTTCCGCTCGCTACGCGTGGCCACAGCGCACGTCACAGCCGCGCAGCTCCTGAAGGCCGAGCGTGTGGGCATCTCCACGCTCGAGCTCAAGCCCATGGGGCTTTCCACGCAGTCCATCCAGCTCTCGCTCGCGCTGTTACGCCCAGTCAACGACCGTGAGTGGAGACCTCGACGCGCCTCCATTGTATCCACCGTTCCTGCGGTGGACGCCGCGTCCAGTGACGACGAAGCCTCGGCGGCAGTCGTGATGAAGCGGAGTCGTTCCGGATTCCTGACCCTCGACCCGTTCGCCGTCGACGGACCGTGGCTCGTCGTGGCCATCTCGGCACTGGCACTGTTACTCTGCACTGCTGCGGTGTGGCTCCACTCCTGGAGCCACCTCGTGGCCGAGTAGGCTTCCTTAGACACCCCACCCCACCCCACCTCATCGTGATCGTTTTCTAAATGTCAGGTAAACTATTAGGCGCAAAACCGTAAACACAAATTTTGAAATCCAAACACCCTCGAACACTGAGAAACAACACAGCATTTCATGAAATATGACAAATACAGTTCGAAAATCCAAGAGCTCCCGTACTTCCCCAGGCCTACGGCAGCAGCTTCGGCACAAAGTCGCTGCGTGTGATGTGGAAGAGCGGCACGAAGAGGTTCTCGCGCTGACGCAGCGACGCCCACGTCACCCATTGCCAGCCCTCGCACTTGTGCGGCTCCATGTTGCGCGGCACTTGACCCTCGGGCACGACTGCCTGCATGAAGATGGTGATGTAGTGCTTGTCTTCGTCCTCCATGGGGTCGTTCGTGACGTAGGCGAAGCGCACGTCCGTCTCCTGCAGATCCAGATCCACTTCCTCTTTGACTTCGCGGATCGCGCACTCCTTCCACGTCTCGTACATCTCCAAGTGGCCGCCTGGAAGCGCGAACTTGCCTTCGCCGTGGGAGCCCTTGCGTGCGCCGATGAGAACGCAGTCAGGATGCTGAGCAGACGTGAGGATCACGCCCACGCCCACGCGGACGTTGGTCTTGGCGGCCTTGAGCTCCTGGAACTCAGCCTCCATCGTGGCCACGCGCTCGTTCTCGTTCACGTCTTGCTTTTCCAGGAAGTTGATGATCTCGTCCAGGTTCGAGGTCGAGCTGAACTCGCTCCATTGGCTCACTTGGCTCAACTGACTCATCTGGCTAAGCTGGCTCACGGGCAGGAACGACGAGCCCGCGTCACCAGCCAGCGAGTCGTGGGTATCTGCCTCCGCAGAGAAGTCGCTCGTCCACAACGACGAGCTCTCGCTGTCGTCCTCGTCCAGCGTGGACGTGGAGAACATGCCGGTGGTCGACTGCGTGCCAGTGCTCATGATCGTGGAGCCAGCAGACGCCGGCACCACCACGGAAGGCTGCGACTGGCTGAGGCTTTCCGACTCAGCCATACTCAGCTGACTGGTGCTCAGCAGCGAGTCGTCCTTGTCGATGTACTTCATGAGCAGCACCTTCATCTTGGCGTTCTCGCGCGCCGTCACGATGAGCTTGAGCTTGGCTTCTTTCAGCGCCACGCGGCAGTCTGACAGTTCCTGCTCCGCATCACGTAGCGTGCGGCGCTTCTTCCTCGGCGCCTCGCTGCTCTCTGCAGCAGCAGCTACAGCCACAGTCGCAGGCGCCGCCGTGGCCACTGACGGCTTGGCCATTGCGGTGGTGGAGCTGGTGATTTGTGCGAGTGTCTGTCTGTCTGATTGCTTTCGCGGGGTGAAAATGGCGGGTGGGTTGAGGTTTAGTGACATTTACGTCACTCTTGTGAAACTAAAGCATATTTTTACCACCTTTCGTAATTACGTTTTTCCAACAAAATGTTGCACGAATATCGCGGGTTTTGAACTTCACTTTGATTGTGGTTGAAGGCGCGGCAACGGCAACGGCAACAACGAACGGCAACATGGGAAAGAACGGCGGCGAGTCGCACGAGATGACGGCGCTAGCGGAGGATCAAGAGGCGCATTACTTGCAGACGCTACGCACATGTCCCCTCGCAAGGCTTGTGGCTGCTTTCGCGGAAGAAAACGAGCCGCAGAAGCCGTCACGGCGCAAAAAGCCGTCGAAACCAGCGGCACCCAAGGTGAAAGTCGACAAGCATGCGGACCGCAGATTCAAGCAGTGCTCTGTGGATGGCTGCGTTCGCTACCAGCGATCCAAGGGGCTGTGTAAGGCGCATGGAGGCGGCCGGCGCTGCAGTGCGGAGGGCTGCCCACGAAGCGACCAGGGCGGCGGCTTCTGCATTCGCCACGGCGGAGGAGTGCGCTGCAGCGTCGACGGATGCAAGAACGGCGCGCAGCGACACGGCGTGTGCAAAGGCCACGGCGGTGGGTCTAAGGAGTCGATGCCGAAGACGAAGATCTGGCGTGCGGGGATGACGAGAAAGGACTCCAACAAGTCGAAAAACGAGAAGCTACAAGACAAGCCACGCAAGGTCGACGTGTCTCCTAAGGCTGCTGCGACCAACGAGCTCGATGGTGAAAAGAAGAGCGAAGCTGCCACGAAGACCGCGATTCGTGCGGTGCAGACGGATGACATGGAGACCAAGGCCCGTGAAAATGCTGCCGTTAGCGGTCGGTTGGACGCCTGTGAGACTGCGTCTCGAGCGGATCCCAACGCGAAGGCCGTGCGTCCAAGCGCCAACAATTTTCAATCCCTTTGCTTCGTGCCCATGCAGTATCCAGTTATTCAGTTCGTGCCGACGACAAGCCCACACGCGACGCCATCGAGTCCGAAGACCGAGTCGGTGTCCCCATTGGCAAAGGCCTGCGCGACTCCGACACGATGGCCACCACACGCGAGTCCAGGCCTTTCCAACCGCAGCAGCTTCAAGTCGACGGTGTCCATGACACCCAGCGTCGACGTCCCAACCACGTGTGTGTCCGTTGCCGCGCTGTTGCTGAGTCTCCAGACAGGTGCCTCTACAGAGTAACAGTTCGTTGCTCTTGCCTCCCTTTACGTCAGCACAAGAAGCGAACCACGAGAGCAGACACTAAACAGGCCTCATCTAGATCCGTCCGCTACGGCAGTGCGTCTCTCCTCTCGCTCGTTCCCACTGGGAGTCCCCAGTAGACCAACTTCCCACACAGAATCCGACCCAATTTTCTTCGATACAAAAATCAAGTACAGTTCCGTATCCATTCAAACGCCAAGTCCGTGTTGTACTTTCTCTCTGAGTTGAGGTTGTGGGTCGTGGATGTTGTTCGAAGGTCTTCTGAATGTCGTTCCATGGGGCCTGTCGTGAGGGGGGAAGCTTGCTCCGCTGGCCGCCTTTCCAGAAGAAAGTCCGCGCGTTTGGAGGAAAAAGCGAAAAGCGACCGATGGCCGCGGAATCCAGCAGCAGCAGCACGGGCACCACGCCGCGCGCGCTGGTGCCGCTGGCGCCGCATCCGTCTGTGGTGCCCATCGACAGTACTGACACCAACAAGCCCGCGGTAGAATCCACGAAGCCTGCAGAGCTGGTGGTGCCCGAGCAGCTCCAGCCGCTAGCGGCGATCGCCGCGGCTGCCGCACAGCGCAGTTCACCGGTCGCTCTGCAGCCACGACCGGACCTCTCAGCGGCGCAGCTTCTCGCTGTAGCAGCAGCACTGTCGCCAATGGCGCGACCAACGAAAAAGGCGCCAACGCCTCGACCTGTGGCTCCTAAGGAACCCACGGAGACCACGGAGAAGTCGTCGTCGCCCACGGCCAAGGAGACCACCAAGAAGAAGACACTACCCAAGCTCGCGCCAGCGCCAAGCACCGTGAAGAGTGCTGCATCATCTCGCGCATCGTCTTCATCCGGTTCCGGTTCATCTTCATCGTCCTCGTCGGGTGAAGAGAGCGATTCCAAGTCGACGCCGGCGTCGCCGTCCGCGTCGACCTCGTCGGCTTCCGCGAAACGAGCCAACGCGTTGAGCCATCCAAACAGCAGCCTGTCGGCGCGTACACGCATGATGAAGAAGTGCACAGTCGCTATGTGCGGCAGCTACGCTCGCTCGCGTGGGCTGTGCAAAGCCCACGGCGGTGGCAAACGCTGTCTGTACACGGGCTGCGAGCTGAGCGACCAGGGCGGTGGCTTCTGTATTCGCCACGGCGGTGGCAAGCGCTGTCTTGTGGATGGATGCAGCAAAAGCGCACAGTCACGCCACTACTGCAAAGCCCACGGCGGTGGCGCGCGGTGTCTAGCGCCAGGCTGCGAAAAGTCGAGCCAAGGAGGCGGCTTCTGTCGCGGCCACGGCGGCGGCCCGCAGCGCAAGAAGATGGTGAACGCCAAGGGCGAGCTGGTCGAGTCGCCACGCAGCCGCAAGCGGTCGTCGTTCCGCGCCAATTTGGCGGCCAGGGCTCTCGTGTCTGCCGCCGAGGCGATCGAAAGCCAAGAGCAGGAGGAGCAGGAGCAGCAGCAGCAGCAGCAGAAGATGCAGCACGAAGGAGACGCTGAGGACGCAGCGGCGTCTCTCACTATTATGACCCGTCCCCAGGCACCAGAGGACACAGAGGGCAGTCCGAAGAGTCTCAAGCGAGCAACGCCGACGTCAGCAAGCGGTGAAGGCGAGCAGGAGGACGAGGGCGAGGCCAAGAAGAAAGCCAAGCACACACAGGACACGGAGGAGCACGATACGCAAATGTTCGTAGCGGCGTCGCTGTTGGGCATGCAGACAGCAGCGGCCGAGTGACGAGGAAGGAATAGCGAGACGATGCGTTTGGTTTTACGTGAGATTTGAAAGCAATAAATCCTAAAATTGGGGAATGCGAGACTTGACACACAGAGAGAGCACTCACTCAACACTCACGTTTTGGCGTCTCGAGGGGATCGGCAAGTGGTATCTACAGCGAGATGGAGTGGCGGTTGCCCGTCGTAGGCTCGCCGCCTCGGCTGACGCTCTCGCGGCCGTTCTCGCGGCGGTTCTCTTTGACCTGAGATCGGAACGTGCCCATCTGCTTGAGCTTGTCGCCGTTCGTGTGGAGGATGTTCTCGACGCGGTCGATGGCGCTGGAGATGCGCTCGAGCTGCGAGCCGTGGTAGTCCATGACGTTGGCCATCACGTGCTGCTGGGCGGCGAGCACCTCCTGTGTGGAAATGGTCTTGTCCAGCAGGTCGAGCATCATGCGTTCGTTGCTATTCAGACTCGAGACCTCGCTGTACTTGGAACGGATCGCGACCATCTTCTCTCCAGCGCTCGTACTCGTTGGCCGAGTCGTCATGCCCATGCCGTGCATCATCAGGGAATCTGTAGGAGCAGAGGACGCGCCGTTCATCATGGTCATGTAGTCGTGGGTGTGCTGGTTGTCTGACGAGGAGCACGACGACGCCACAGACGGCTCACTGGCGACAGAGACCATGGACGAGATGTCGTAGTGGTGTGGTAGCGACTACAGAAGCAAAGAGTATCGTTAGTAACTGGGCTCCAGTAAGTAGAGTATAAAGCATGGGTGGACTTACATCATTAAGACGCTGCAGCATCGTCTTGCTGAGGTTGAGCGGCTCGTCGTCGTGGCCGCTCTGGTTCTCGTAGTCCAACGGCTCAGCGATCAAGCTGGTCACGTTCACGCAGCAGTTACCGTGCACATCCGGCGCGCTGGGGCTGATGAACCAGCCGAAGAGGAAGTCTTCGACCATGAGCAGCTCCGGGTTCGAGTCGTTGAACGCCACGACGATGTTGCTTCCATCAGGGTACTGACGCCAGTGGCTGAGGACCTTCACCTCCGAATAGTGCGACGCCTCGAAGCCCGGACACAGCTGCACGTGGTCGATCCAGGTCTGGACGTTCACTTTCTGACGGCGCTGCGTGACTTGAGCGAAGAGTTCCGAGTACAGACGAGGGTCATCGTAGCTTTGCAGACTGGCAATCACATGGGTGCAGTCCCCAAGGATCGTCGCGTGGCTCTTGGTGAAGTGGCGGCCTTGCGTGAAGAGATCAAACGACCGGATCTGTTCGTCGAAGCTGTCATTGGCTGATGCCCAGCGACTGCTCTGCAGCGCCTGGAAGAACTCCATGGCCTTGGCAACCTTCTCTCCGATCTCTGGCGGCCCAACTGGGATCGCTAGTGAGAAGCGAGGCAGACTAGGGGCAGAGTTGAGAAGGTTGAGGCTCATGCGTCCGCTGAACGACGTCGTTCCGGCTGATGATGGCCACGGGTGCACTGCCCCCGAGGAAGAAGCCGAGGAAGTCGACGGTGGCGCCGTCTCGGACGCTCGCTGCTCGAGCATATCATCAGCGAAGGCAAACTCGTCCTCTTCGTCACTGTCCAGTGAGGAGAACGATCCCTCCGTCGTCCGTAGGTTGCGCATCGCGGCTTCCACATCTAGAAGGGTGCTTTCACTGTCGAAACTCGATGGCGACGCGGGGCGGGCTGGGGCAAACTGGAACCCAGTCTGCGTCACAGGATGCCGCTTCACAGGTGAGACCGTGGACGCCGTCATCGACGACGACGAGGACGTGACGGTCGGAGCTCGTTCTTCCCTCGGAACGTTCTGCTTCTGCTGCGCCACTGCCAGCGAGACCAGCGGGTCCAGTCCGCTGCCCGGCTTGCCGTCCACGCGCTGCTCCAGCACCTCCGAGACGATGTTAGCCACAGCCTCAAGGGTGCTCTTCATGGCCGCCGACGTCTCCCAGTGTGGCGCCGTGTCAATGGCACACACCGCGCCGATACACTGGCCCAGTACCTTGATGGGCGCGCCGGCGTAGTACCGCATGGGCTTGCGGCCGATACACAGCGTGTTGGCGTGGAAGTGCTTGTCCTGGTTCGTGTCAGCCACGATCATGGTCTTGTGGGGCGACTGCGTGACGCACACGCAGTCATCTCTCGCAATATGCGTGCGCTCGCCAAAGCCCACGGCGGCCTTGAACCACAGCCGCGTGGCGTCCAAGATGCCGATGAACGCGACGGGACACTCGAGCGTGCGCGCCACGATGCTCACGAGCAGCGCCATGGTCGGGTCGTTCTCGCTCTCGTTCTGGCGGATCGTGGCGTTGCGTGCGATGGCGAGGCGTGCGGCTTCGTCCGCCGACGACGCGGCCACCGGCGGAGGCCAGAGCTGCACGACCGAGCCGTCCGTGAGCTCCGACTCGAGGCTCAGCATGGAGAACTGCTTGCTCACACGGCCGCGGTTGACTGGCGGCGGTGGAGGCGGAGGAGGCGACTGCGCCGTACGGTGCTGAGGACGCGGAGGCAACGGAAGGTTGTTGTCGAGGGGGCTTCCCGGGGGCGTGGAGGCCTTGGTGGTGGCCACCGAGGCGTGTGGCTGCGGCTGCGACGCGTGGCGGCCGTGGAGAGGCGGCTGCATGGCCACCGCCGTGCCCCCGGGGCCGATGACGCGCGCGACGTTGACGTAGTCGTCGTGGTCCTTGGGCGTGACGCCGCGGGTGGACGTCTCGTGGATGGACGCGTCGGTGGCGCGGATCATGCAGAAGGAACACACGCGCGTGGCGCACTCGACGTTGACTTCGATGAGGTGGATCTTGCGCTGCGACGAGCAGTTGCCGCACACGACTTCGCCGCATGTGCGGCAGTGGTGGCGGCGGCGGAAGGGCATGAACTGCTGCATGCACACGTTGCAGTGCGAGCGGTCCGTGTCCTGGACCCAGGCGTTGGTCTTGAGCAGATTGGACACCACGAGAAGCCCGCCTTCGAGCAGGTACATCTGCTGCGGCGGCGTGCTGGACACGCCCGCGATGATCGAGGACTGGGACGACAGCGACCGCACCTTGGTCGTGGCGCCGACCATATTCGCGTCTGGCGGAGGAAACGGCTTGCGGTCGAGAAAGTTGAAGTTGTTGGAAAACGGTGCGTTTTCGTTGGAATTGTTGGCGATGTTGGCGAGATGGAAATCGTTGGCGAGTTGGAATTCGTTGGCGTTGTAGGCGTGGGTTTCGTGCTGCGGCGAGCTGGCCACGAGCAGGTCGCGGATATGGACAAACGCGGACGGCGCGTGGTGTTGTTGGTTCGATGAATGGTACGGTGGCGGATAGTCTGGCGTGCCTTTAGACGGGCCGGCCGACTGCGCGCGCTTGCGTTGAAAGCGGAAAATGGTGAGAGCTGGGTGGTGGCGCTTGCCGCCCCGCGTTTAGACGTCGCGCTGGCCAGCGAAGGCAGCGCCTTTACGTGTTTCGTTGGTGCTTTTTGAGTGAGAACGACGGAAGGAAGTTGCCTCAGCCAGCTGGAGCCGCGGATCGATCGATGGACGGAAGCAGCGAATGGCACGCGCGAGTTCAGAAGGAAAGAGCGAGTGATGTGGCCGAGTCTAACCCGCGGCGTGGCGACAGAGTTGGTCGAGGCGCCAACGAAAGCACGCGCCAACAGGACCAGAGGAAGCGAGCGTCTGTTGTGATGGAGCGAACCAGGAATGCGAAAGCGGCGACGGGCGTCGGGAAGATACTTTAGACCATGGAAAGACGCGGGTGCCCCCAGCATCATCGAAACGATGGAAGGAAGTGCTGGCGACAACAGAGGTTGCAGTGGAGTGACTCGCGTGACCTTACAAGATCCAACAAAGATATGTAAAACCTCAACTCGCGATTGAGGTTTTGCATTTAGACCGTGGAAAAGTTGGTTGCTGTCCAGCGCGGGAATGTTCTGCGCTCGAACTTCTGCGCTGGACACCGTCATGTTGCACGAAGATCAGACGAGCATCCGACATAACGCCGAGGAAAGAAGGTTTCAGGAAAATGGACCCAAAAATTACACAAAGCGACGCAAAGAGCCACGAATAAGATCGGAATCCCCCAGATTTTGCCAGGTAGGAAGTGACGATGCGTCGGACTCTTGGCACCAGAGCTCACGCAACGAAACACTGTGGTCCATCAAGTATCCAGTGACGCACGACACCAAGCAAACGCATGCCAGATAGAGGCATGGTCGAGTTGCCGTCACGCTGGATCGCGTTAATGGACCAGGCTCACCAGAACAATCCTGCATCTTGCTTCCGCCTGAGGAGAACAATGCTGACCGGGCGGTGTTGACAAGAGACTGGTTCGTCTTGACAGGTCTTCCACGATGCAAGACTTGTACGGTATGATGCGGCTGCATCATCACGTGCTGCAGTCGTGTGCAACAGCTTCAACTCGTCATGGATACACAACACCCAAAGCAAATCGACGATGCTAATCATGACAGCTCAAGCTAGTATCCCTATCGCATCAAATACCAAGCTAAGCCAATGCTAATTTTGACCGCAGATCAGCTGACGACGCTTTGTTGCCACACCTTGGTCGGTACACTTTGCCGACACAGATGCCGTGCTTCGCGACGAAGTAAACTTCCGGTACACTGCCGCAGTGACTGCCGTCGGCACTGCCGATGCTGGTGAGTCGTGTGACAAGTGCTTTGCCGTTGATGGACCGCCTTGACGTTTCACCGTGAGACTGACGGGAGAAGCTCAGCCTCAAGGTCGCCCAAACTCATTTTTACCAACAAACGTGACTGTTTGAATTCAAAGTTCCTCAATTTCTCAAATCAGCCGCAAAGATTCGGTGGAACCCTTTTCGAACCCGACGACCAAACAAAACCCAACAAAGCGACACGAGAGAACACATCAGACCTGGTTGAGCTCATCGAAAGCATCCATTCCAAACACAACGCCATCGAGGCGACGATAGCCTTTGCTGATAATAGGACGCGTGCTTGGGGGATGATCCTGTAGAAGGATCGTCGATCCACTGGCATGCTCGCGAATCGCGACTCGCGACTCGCGATCATGTTTGGCGACGGTGGCTGTGTGGACATGGCTTGATCGGTATGCCGCCCAACTTGACAATCAAAAGCTGCCAGATGTTCCCTTGATGAACTAAGTCAGTACCATACAATTGAAGAAAAGGGAAACGAAAAATGAAACACTGATTTAGACGTCTTATGTGTGTTCTGAACTCCAAGTCCAATCACGCACCCCTAGCCCGTATTTTTTACCCTTCTCCCGCTGGCAGCTTTTCTTTTGTTCGGTAAATCTGTGGGCAATTTGGCCGTGGGGTGCGGCCTGGGTTTCGACTGTGTATGGCCCGCGTGTGTAATCGTGCGGGTTCCTGTTGGTCGGTCACAATAGGCACGGCACACAACAAGCGTGTGATTCATCTCCCGCCCCCATCAGTCAGGCAGGTCCCGTGGCGGAAGGCGAATCGAGTCAATTCGACGGGAACAAGTCTAAAGCGCAGAGCTTCGAGAACAGGACCGGACAGGAAGAACGAACCGCTAGCATCATCCCAAGCCGGACTCCTTCCATCACTGCTCTCCCAGTCTTCCATCACTCGCGCCGCCGGAACATTATTCACCCCGTTTGATCAAGTAAGTCTGCTCTCCAAAATTGTTCTCGACCCGCTTTTCGACCAACCCAATATACGGGAACGAATATTAACAGCGCATCTGTATGAACTCGGTGGTGGTCATCATCCTCATCGCTGTCGGCGTCGTGCTGCTTCTCGTAGGCATGGGACTCTTCTGCTGCAGCAGCGGCTCCAAGAACAAGGGCCACGACCGCCTCGAGGAGACCCCTCGCCAGACGCCCCACAACGGCGCGTACGGCCGTCCGAACCTCAACAACAACAACGGCGCGTACGGCGGCTACAACAACAACAGCGGCGACTTCCAGAACAACAACAGCGGCGGCGGTCGGAACAACTATGGATACCAGAACAACAGCGGCGGTCGGAACAACAACCCGTACGACCAGGTCATGGAACGCGATATCCCCAACAACTACAACAACAACAACGCGCGTAATGGCGGCGGCTACGGAAACGCCAACAACTACGGCCAGAGTAACCAGGGTAACCCGCTCGCCGGTAACCAGCGCGCGCTTCCTGCCGTGACGCGTCCGACGCGAGCTCCGGAGCCAGCCAAGCCCAAGAACGACCACTGCTTCCCGGAGCTGGCCGAGTACCGACTGGACGAGAGCGAGGTGCTGCTCACGCGCAAGATCTCGACGGGCGCGTTCGGCGTCGTGTGGCTGGGCCACTACCACGGCCAGCCCGTGGCGGTCAAGCGCATGATCGAGGGCGGCGAGGAAGTGGGCTTCTCGCGCGAGATCCAGACCATGGCGCGGCTCGTGCACCCCAAGATCGTGCGCTTCATCGGCTGCACGTGGTCGAGCATCAAGGACCTGAGCGCCGTGACTGAGTTCATGGACGGCGGCGACGTGCGGTCGCTGCTGGAGAACCGCAAGGTGGACTTGAGCTGGAAGCGCGAGAAGATCTCGATCGCCATCGACGTGAGCGAGGCGCTGGCCTACATGCACTCGCAGAGCCCCAAGGTCATCCACCGCGATCTCAAGTCGCGCAACGTGCTGCTCAACGCGCAGCTCGTGGCCAAGCTCAGCGACTTTGGCCTGAGCCGCAACCGTACGTACGAGGAGACGCTCACGGCCGGCGTCGGCACCGTGCGCTGGACGGCGCCCGAGGTCATGCTGGGCGAGAACTACAGCGAGCAGGCCGACGTGTACTCGTTCGGCGTCGTGCTGTCGGAGCTCGACACGCGCGAGATCCCGTTCGAGGAGAAGGGCACGTCGCGGTCCGGCGCGCCGGGGGCTCCGGACATGGCCATCGTGATCAAGGTCGCCAAGGGCGAGCTGCGTCCCAACTTCTCGCCGGACTGCCCAGAGCCCATCAACAAGATCGCCAAGGCGTGTCTGCAGTTCGACCCGGCGCTGCGTCCCAGCGCCTCGAGCGTCGTGCGCATGCTCAACGACGCCAAGGCGCAGCTGCTGATGATGTAGAAGTATACTGGACAGGCTCCAGGCCACGAGAAGACACACGCGACCGGAAGAAGAACGAGAGGACGAGGGACGCAAGTGCAGTCAGTTAGTGATCGTGGCCGGGGGAGTGCGAGAAACGAGAACGTTTTTTCGATATGGATATGAAGGGTTTGTAAGACGACGAGGAATAAATGCGCATTGAGCAGACACGAGATGGTGTCCTGGTGCATACTGCGTTTGTTTGCTGTCAATAATAATTGGTGCTTTGCCAATATTATTGGTTAACTTTGGCGGAACCAGTTGCTCTTTTTGATCGGTGGAGCCTCCTTCATCACCAAACGTCAATTCGACCGAAATGCTGCGGATGCGGCTGCCGTTGGCGGCGTCTCGCGCGCGTTCTGCCGCCATCACGTCACGCAGACTCCCACTGGTACAGCGCCAATCGCCTGCGCATGCAACGCGCCTGCTCTCGTCTCTCCCAGCTCACGATGAGAGCCGCCGCTTCCGAGCGCTGGCTGCGACCTTCGCCGCCATTGAAGTGAGTCTTCATCATCTCCATCCACTTCCCCAGGCCGCAATAATTAATTGTCTTCATGCTGTAGCAATCCAGAAGCTCGCGCGAGACCTGCGTGTCTCTACTAGCGCAGTGTCTACGTGGACTGCTGCCTTCTTCCTCTTCTAATCCATCAGTCGCACCGAGCACCGACTTGGCGGCCGCTCTGTTCCTCACTGCCTCGCAGCTCGCACCTCCGCACGAAGGCGTGGAGCTGCGCTTCGGATCCAAGACCTTCGTGCCTGTGCTGCAGCGACTGCTCGTGGACGGCGCCAGCGTCGCGTGGGACGAGCTGCTGCCCACACTGCCGGACTTCAGCGCCGCCGTGCCGCTGCTCGTGGATCAGGGCACACTGGTCGTTAACCATGAAGAGAATCAACAGCAATTGACGGTTGCAGAGGTCCATGCGGCGCTTGTGGCGCTGGCCAGTGAAGAGGGCAACGGCTCGATGCTCAGGAAACAGGACCGCGCCGTCGCGCTGCTGAAGAGATGCCAGACACTCGACGAGCTCGTGTTCCTCGTGCGGTTCCTCGCGGTACGTAGCTACTCACTGGCTCTGTTTGGGATGATGGTGGTTCTTACAATACAATTAATTGTGACGTTGCAGCACCAGAAATTGCGCATCAGCATGGGCGAGAAGTCGATCCTCACGGCGCTGGCGCTCGCGTGTGTGCCTGAAGGACAGGTCGTGACCAAGCAGTGGACCGACGCCGTCATCACAGCGTATTCACAGCTTCCAGACTACGGCGCGCTGGCCACTGTGCTCTGTGAGCTGCTGGAGGACGAGCACGAAGCTCTAGCGACGCGGGCTCAGCGGCTTCTGCAGGTCGCGTCGCCTCGCGTGGGCGTCCCCGTGCTCACGATGGCCGCGTACCCCATCGCCAGTGTTAACGAGGCGTTGACGCGGCTTCGGAAGAGCGGCGAGACCCACGCGACGTGTGAGTTCAAGTACGACGGCGCACGCGTGCAGCTCCACTGGTCACCGACCACGAGACGAGTGTTCAGCCGCAACATGGAGGACCAAACCGACAAGTACGGCTCGCTGCTGGACGTTTTAGAGCCGCTGCTGCGCGAGGACGTCTCGCAGATCGTGCTGGAGGGCGAAGTCGTGGCCATCGACAGAGACAGTGGCGCGTTCCTGCCCTTCCAGGTGCTGCAGACCAAGACGACGACCGACTTCTGTCTCTTCGCGTTCGATTTGCTCAGTGTGAATGGCGAAAACCTGATCCTGAAGCCGCTTTCCGAGCGACGCGAGAAGCTCAAGCTCGTGCTGAGTACGCAGCCGGGATACGTCCACTACGTCGAGCACATGGACATTGATCTGTCAACTCTGACGCAAGAAGAAGGCGACGAGGAAGAAGAGACAAAGCAAGAGAGCGACGAACTCAACACGCACGTGCGAGAGTACCTGGCCGCGGCCGTGGCTGCTGGCTGCGAAGGGCTCATGGTCAAGACGCTGACCCAGCAGGCCGAGTACCGAGCGGGGGCTCGGTCGTTCTCGTGGATGAAGCTCAAGCACGACTACCTCACGGACGAGAATCCGGAAGCCGCCACTTCGTCCTCGTCCACCAAAGCCAAAGGATCCTCCGCTTCAGCCTCCGGCAACGGCGTCTTCCTGCCGGACACTCTGGATCTCGTGCCGATCGCTGCCTTCTACGGCAAGGGCCGTCGCGCTGGCGTGTTCGGGTCGTTTCTCATGGCCAGCTACGACGCGTCTTCGGGCAACTACGAGACCGTCGGCAAAGTTGGCAGCGGCTTCAGCGACGCCCAGCTGAGCGAGCTGAGTGAACAGCTGCAGACAGACGTGCTCAGCCAGGAAAATACGACGATCCCAACGGGTTACGTCGCTGCTACGACGGCGGCTCAGCGGCCTGACGTGTGGCTCGCACCCACTCGCGTCTGGGAGATCAAGGCCACGCAGCTCACACTGTCGCCGTCGTACACGGCGGGCCGTTCACACTTGCCAGCCAATGGAAAGAGCCGTGGACTCGCGCTTCGGTTTCCTCGCTTCGTGCGCATGCGGCCGGAGAAGTCGCCCGACCAGGCGACCGACAGTGCGCAGATCGCACAGCTCTTCCAGGACCAAGCGGCCGAGAGTACCAGTAGTAGCACAGACAGTCAGTCGTAAGCAAACAAGTCATTACCCAGTCTAGTTACCCCCTCTCTTGACGCGGAAGATGCGGACGATCCACGCGTCGCTGGTGTACGCCTCCTCTAAGTGCTTGAACGTGATGTTGTGGGCGTCCACGAGCGTGTTGCCGCCGCGCGCCTTGTCGATCACACTGCGTGGCTCAACACCGGACGCGTCGGGCATGTCGAAGAACCGGTAGTAGCTCATCTTGTACAGCAGGCTCTGCTTCATGGCGCTCGTGGCCTCCTCGCTGCCGTACATGTATCGCCCGTTGACTGTGAACTCGCTCTCAAAGATCTCGTCCCTGAAAACGTCCTGCGAGATGCGCAAGATCCACGGCAGTTTGTCCAGGTCGTCACCGTGCAGGCCAATACGACCGCCAAACTGGATGAAGACGTAGTCCACATCCAGGCTCTTGAGGATCGGCCACGCTTCGTCCTCCGAGGACGTGAGCACTCGTCCGACGGTCGCAATGTGCGTGTTGTTCCACGTGTTGTTGTCCACGATCACCGTGCGGTTGGCCAACGCTGAGAGCTGGTAGCCGTAGTCCCACCAGCTCAGAATCTTGGCGTCCGGTTCGGCATTGGCACGAAGCCACGCGTAGGCCTCACGGTAGTCGTCGTGGACGCGGTTGCCCGCCTCGTAGACCATCGACGTCGACGAGAACGCGATACGTGAGACCTTGGTACTGTGGCGCATGTGGGCAAGCAGCAAGACCTGGAAACCAACACAGTTAGACAAAAGAGCTCTCTAAGCAAGGACAAAGTAGGCAAGAAACAACGTACGGTGATGGCCGCGAGGATGAGCCACAGCAGACGCGACAGCGACGTAGCGGGCATGGTATCCGGCAGCGAGCCGAAGCGGAGACGCGGCACGTACACGTCCCACAGATCCGTCCAAAAAGACGCCTGGGCAGCTCGTTCTTCCTGCGTCTGGCGTTGGCGCTCCAACGCGAGCGCGGCCGCCGACTTCTCCATGCCCTTCGGAGCCGACGTCTTCTGTCGCTTGAGCGCACTGGCATCCAGTTTCGCAGGTTCTTCAGGCTTTGGCTCGCTCTGCGAAGTCGCTGCGTTGTCTTCAGCGTTGAGTTGGCTTTGCGTGATGAGCGCGAGCTTGGTCATACACTCGGACAGGCCGATCACCGACAGAACGCACGCGGCAGGCGCCAGTGTGAGCAGCAGCCGCACCATGATCCCGGCAAAGTAGAACGAGAACGCGGCGTAGAGCACGACAAACACGTGCGCGTCGTCCAGGCGGTCGAAACAGTAGAACAAACCGAGTGGTGCGACCACGACAAGCGGGCCCAGCGACAGATAGAAGCTGCCCCACGACGTCGGCTGGTGCTCGCCGACGGAGGCGATGATGGGGATGTATTTCGACGCGTACGTCGGGTCCAGCAGCGTGAGACTGCGGCCGGTCCACTGCAACTTGCCCAGCGCCATGGCTGTGACCATGGCGAGGCCCAGCAGAGCCCCTGCGGTGGCCAGGCCGGCGTACATGACCTTGGTGAACTGCTCGCTGGAGAGCTTCGACTGGAGAAACTTGGCGATCGCAAACGCCTGGAGCCCAGCAAACACAGCGTGGGAGCCGACCGTCTCGGCCTTGGTGATGGCGTTGAAGCCCACGAACGGCACTTGCATCGCCAGCAGCGTGGCAAGTGGGTAGAATGTGGAGTAGGCGATGTACAAACGCGCCGAGAAGCGACCCGACAGCACGAGGATGAGCACGTGCAGAGGCACGAGGTTGATGATGAAGACGTATCCGCCCCAGGAGACCACCATGGCGAAGTAGCTGAGCGCCGTGAGGCTCGCGCAGAGCATGGAGCCCGTCACGACCGAGCGGATCCAGAGCCAGAACGTGAGCACGAGCAGGAAGATGGCGACGCCTTCGTTGTCGAAGCTGCCGGCCGTTGAGCGCGAGATGTAGGCCGGACACAGACTGAAGATGGCGGCCGCTAGCAGCGCAGGCGCGGTCTTGCGCGTGACCTGCAGCGTCAACGCGTAGATGGCGAGACAGGCGAAGGCCGCGAACACGGGCGCCACGAACACACAGGCCACGCGCGTGTCCATGGGCATGCGGAAGACTGTCTCGCTGATCCACTGCAGAGCGATAGCGGCGAGCATGAGCCCTGGGTACAGCGTCTCGCCCACAGAGCGGCCCAGAGGGTACCACGCGCGATCGTCGAACCAGTTCCGTAATGCGGACGAGCCGTGCGCGCGCATGAGCCGCGTAACGCGGTAGTTGAAGTGCGGGTCGAACTCGTGGATGACGGCGCCCCACTTGGCCACTGGGAAGAGCCGTATGGCCACGGCCAGCACGCAGATCAGCGCCAGCAGCGCCACGCGCAGCATGCCCACATGCGCCATTTTCCCAGTCAAATTGTGAAGAGCTACGCAGTTTGGGGTGGCGGATCTAGGAGGGACGGACGTTCGGGTAACCTTCGCGTAACCTTCGCGCAACATTTTCGAGTATCGCTCCGAGAAAGGCAACCAACGAGATGCTGGCAATTATGACGAAGAAGGAACCCTTTTGAAAAAAAGTTCTCGTGTCCTTCTGAAGGACACGAGAAATCGAGAAGAAAAATACGGAAGACAGGATGGTCTGGTCATGTGTACTAGGCTGATAGGATAGCTAGCAAAATAGATAGATATGTAGGTAAATAGATAGAGACTGGATACTCCAGTGAACATGCAGAAGCGAGCTCGAGCCGAGAGGCCCGTGGGCTGTGGCAGGTCAAGTGGCTCGCTCGCTTGACTAGTGTGTCTTCGCGGATTCTTCCGTCGGCGCCTTCTGTTCCGTGGCTGCCTGATCGTGGATCTCCACGCGGACTTGGTCGGCCAAGAGCTGACTCGGCGCGTCTTCCTCACCCATGAGCGTCATCTCAAGTTGCTCACGCTCGCGCTCTTCCTGGGCCTTGAGCGCCATCTTCTGCTGCCACTCCGCCTCCAGTTGCATCTTCTCAGCCAGCTCTCGAGCCACCAGACGCTCCTCGAACCGCGCTTCGTCGGCCTTTGGCTTCGCTGCTTCAGCGGCCGCCACTGCTCTGGAGAAAGGCACGCCGCGAACGAGGCACAGCATCTCGGGATCCATGGGCTCCAACGGCGTGGGCGTGAAGCGCGCACCCGGCCCACGACCACGCTGGCGCACGCCGCGGAAGACGTGGTCCACACGCAAGTGGCGCGGCACTTGCTCTGGCTTGATCATTCCCTCGCAGACCATGGCGTCCAGACCCACCATCTCGTCGATCTGCGACTGCGGCACGAACACGCAGTTGTCGCCTGTCTGGTAGTCCTCCACGAACACGAGCGGGTACTGCTTCTTGCTGACGCCGGCCGCCTTCTTCTTGTCCTTCTTCAGCGCGCAGTAGTAGTCAGCCACCACCGCCTCGTACTTGGCCGTGAGTCGGAAGTAGTACCCGGCCACCGTGAGCTCCGTCACATTCACGTACAAGTCGCGGATCGCGCGCGACGTGTCGGCGAAGCGCGCTGACACGGCCATCGTCGGCGCGGACGACGACTCGTTGTTGTCGACTGCAGTCAGCGGACGGAACACCACGACGCGGCGCTCCACCAGCGGCGTCGTCTCCTCGGCCTCCTCCGGCTCCTCCGCCTCCACCTCCTCCTCCTCCTCCTCGTCCCCCTTGGCCACCGCCTCCGTCTCCACCATCTCCTCCTTCTCCGTCTCCTCCGCGTCCACCGCTGGCTCGGGCTTCTTGTCGGTCACGGTCTTCGTCTCGGTGTCCACTTTGGGCGTCCCCGCCGCTTCCACCTCGACCTGCATCTCCGTCTCTCTCTCCGGCTCCACACCGATCGCTTCACCGATCTCCGCGTCCATGGCCATGGCCATGACATAGCTCCACGACACGCCCGAGAGCTCCATCGCCAGCGCCAAGTCAGCTTCGTCGACGGCGGCGGCAGCAGCAGGCGCCGCTTGTTCTTCTTCCTCCTCCTCCTCCACCAGCTTCTTCTCCTCCTCCTCTTCCTTCGCCTCTTCCTTCTCCTCCTCAGCTTCGACCTTCTCCTCTTCTTCTTCATCGACGTCGTCCACATCGACGACGGCACAGGCCACAGTGGCCTCGTCATCCTCCGTCATCGGCGCGAAGTCCTTGGACAGCGTGAAGACCGCTCGCTGCGCGTCCCACACGTAGCCGACGCCCAGGAGCGTGGCGGTGAGCACGCCCGCCAGCATCAGACGCGAGTCAGTGGTCGTGGTGGTCGTGAAGATCTTCATGATCGTCGGGTGCTGTTGGCTTGTCGGTCCGTAGATCGATCGGCAGTTGGTTTGGTCGCTGGTTTCTCAGCGATCGCGTCTTCGAGTGTGCTTGCCGTGGCCAGTTCTCGAATGCACGGCCCAGACACTAACGCCGTGGGATTCCTGTGCTGTTTGTGCGTCTGGTCGCTTCATGCTGGGGGCCTATGAGAGCCCATGGAAGCTGGTGATGGCTCGGTTCTCTCGGCGTTCTCTTGGCATGGAAGCTTCCATTTGCGTGTTGGCTTGGTTCTCTTTTGTGTGTTGGTCTGTAGTGACATTGTGTCGTGGCCGATGTCACTGTGATGGGGTTTTAAGTCTAGTATTGATATTTTGGGAGAAGCAGGGGTATATTTGTGAGATATTTTGAGCGACATCCTCGTTCAAGTGACGTTCGCGCAACATCGTGTGAAGGAAGAGTGATGGTCGTACGATTGCCGCAAGGCATTGAACCACGAAAATGGCGGCAACATGACGGATGAACTCGCGGGGTGGCTTCCCCCGCGGAATATATATTTGATGCGTGTGCAGGTCTACGAGCTAAACGGCTAAGGTTGACAGTCGATGAAGATGACGCGTGGGCACGACAGCGGTGGCGACTGTGGTGGCGAGCGCGGCTTCGTGCCGTGGAGCTTGCTCTTGAAGAACGCGCTCGGGCTGAACGGCTTCGTCGACGGACGTTGCGCCTCAAACGAGCTGCTGCTGCCGCTACTCGAGCGAGGTGCTGCTTCTAGCATCGCGAATGAATCGCTGTATGTGTTGTATCGTGCGCTCGATGAGGCGAAGCTGCCCGCCGTCGCTGGCAGTGAAGACATCGGCTTGGAGTCGGCGCTGGCGCAGCGTGAGCGCGACCGCTGGTGGCTCTGTCGGCAGTTGCCTCGGTACGGCATCGCGTCCACAGATCGTCGCAGGGGTGGCGTGGTGATGGGTACTGTCGGCTCCATTGCAGAAGGAAGAATGAAGCCTGCGAGCTCGAGCCGACGCTTGGTGTCGTCGGAAAGCGACTTGGAGTTGACCATCGTGGTCACACGGCAGTAGGACAAAGTCACCTGCGTCTGAGACAACCGTTGCCTAAAACACATCCTGAATCAGGCTGAAGCCGTATACACATCCAATCATAGCGCACTATCGCATTACCGTTTGCCGCGATCCACGACGTTTCCGCCCACGGCTGGATTCAGAGTCACCTGGGTTTTCTGATGTTTCTTGTTGGTTCTCAGAGTCAGATCGGAGGCGGATCTGATTCGGAAAAGTTGAAGTTGGCGGCAGAAAAGTTGGGGCGGAAAAGTCGAAAGGGAAACGCGTGGCGACATCCAAAGGGAAAGCAAGCGACCGACGAAGAAGAAGGCGACAACAAGAAGAAGGAAGATGGCGCCACGCAGTGCACGCAAGCGGAAGAGCGTAGAGGGAGATGGTGGTGCGCATGGCGGCGCGACGCCGAATCCAACGAGCCGCCGGCGGAAGCGGGAGGACGCGGCTGAGCGAGAGGAGGTGGCCGTGGAGTCGAGCGGCTCGAGTTGCACCTCGGAACTCAAGATGATGGAGCTGTCGGCGGTGGATGAAGGAGAGGAAGGCGCGGAGAAGACGCAGGATGCGGCGCTGGCGTTGAGCGCGCTGGACGAATCCCAGTTGCTGGAAACGATGGACGACGCGGCCAGTAACGAGCTGAGCGAGAGCCTGCTGTCCATGATGGAAGACACCCAAGGCGGCAACGCGGAGATGAACGAGATGACGCTTTTCACACTGGGCGAAGAGGGTGAAGGAGGTGATAGCGGCGTCCAGCAGGAAGTAGAAGACGCGACGCCGACCGAGCCGCTGACTGGAAACGCACAGTTGGATGACGATGAAGAAGAAGCGGGTGGATTCAACGCGGGAGACGCGTCTGAAGATGACGAGAGCCGACGATCTCTGGCCGACGCGTCAGCATCGATTGAGGACATCCTTCTTCAAGTACGTTGCCTCTTCAACGAGCGTTTGATGATCTGGCTAATGTGGATGTCCTCGTAGCTTTCGGAGGTGGCGAACCACTTCATGACCAACTATCGGGAGTTGGCAGCCGAGGGCGACGCAATCCAAGCCGAGCTGAACCAGCTCAGCTACGAGCAGGAAGCGGTGGGTTCCTGTAGCGTGTCCAGCTCACACAGCAAACGCGAATCTCACACACTTGTTTCCATTGTTGTAGCGATGCGACAAGATGTTGGGGCGTCTGCAGCGTGCTGGGGAAAGCATCTTCTCCTTCGGTCAGCCACCAGAGGACGGCGGAGACACACAAGCAGAGGCGAGCACGTCGTAGGGAATGCCACTCGCATGAGAAGACACCAATCAAGCTCTCGCGAGCGCAGTTTTGTTTCATCGGAGCACAGGCTCGGACACGACTCTATTCCCACATAACCTATTTCGTTCGTTCGTTTTGCACAAGTCCATCACACCGTGCGTCTCTTGGACTAAGCGTCGACGCAAGCAGCGATGGATCGCGGTCACGTGTCCGAGTGATTTATTCCTTCAGGGCATCGAGGTCGTCCACGTCCTGTAAATAGAGGCTCTTGTCCAGCACCTCGGCCGCGTCGTCCGCATCCGCCGACGGCTTCTCCTCCTCGTCGTCATCTTCGTCATCGTCCTCTTCCTCCTCGTCGTCGCTCTCGTCAGGGTCGTTGAGCGAGTGCACCGAGTAGCGGTCGTCATCAGCGTCGGCATCATCACGGAACAACGTAGGATCGAAGGTGAACAGCGCACGACCACTCACTACAGCAAACAAACACACGCGTCAGTCCATGCATCCACTGTATCCAGCTCCACATCCATCGCAACGTACTGATGCCACGTCCGCCCGTCTTCTTCATGAGCTCCTTCTGCTTCTTCTCCTCCTCCTTCTTGATACGCGCCTGCTTCTCCTTCTTGTACGCCGCCAGCGTCTCCGCCGTCACTGGCGTACCACCAGTTGGACCAAGCTTCGCACGCTGCTCCTCAATGATCTCTTCGATGGTGACATCGTCCACCTTCTTCTCCTTATCGGCCTCACGGTCCTTCTTCGACTTGTACACGTAGCCTGGCGGCAGCGCGTGACGGTACTTACAGGCCTTGCCGCCGTTCGGACACACCCAGAACCAACCGTACAGCGACTTCTCAATCGCGTCCAGGAAGAACTTGCAGACCTGTAAATTCCAACATCAAGCCGTAAGAAGATCTCCTCATAGAGAAAGCCACAGGTACGAGTAGTTCTCCACGTACAATGTCGGTGGTGGTGACCACGCCCTTGCCGTGCTTCTCGGCCACGACCTCCTCCAGCTTGCTCTGGTCCCACTTGTCCATCGTGTCCTCATCACGCGCATCGGCGTACAAGTCGATCTTGTTGGCCTTCTTGGCCACATTCAGGTCGTGGGCAAACTTACAGCGCGTGCCCTAAAACAACAAACTCCCAACATCAATCCACAACGCCCACTTGCCGCATTGGTGTGGACGCATACTGACGCACCTTCGTACAAACACCGGCCTTGAAGAACTCACAGACAATCGACTTGGGGTCGACGCCAGGCGGCACCTAATTCAACAGAAATAACCCCAATATAAGTGACGGACCAATCGACAATTCTAGAATGTCGCGCTGGCGAACGCACCTTTGGCTGTGTAATCGCGGCGACAAACAAGTTCTTGAGCGCCTCCTCGGCTTCCTTGGCCTTGCGGGCCTTGGCCGACTGCTCCTGCTTCAGGCGATCAGCGCGCGTGTTGGCGCCCTTGACCTGCTTCTCGACCTCCTGCACGAACTTCTGGACCTTGGAGCTCTTGTTCTTGTTCTTCAGACCGAAGGTCTTCTCCTCCACGAGCTGGTCCTTACGGGCCTTCTCGGCCTTCTTCGACGGGCCGCCCTGCTTCTTCGGCGGCATGTTGGTGCTGGTCTAGAGAGCTGCTCGTCACACGGAGTCCAATATTCGTCCGACCGATCGGTACCCACCCACTCGAGCTTGTGGTCGCTGGGACAAATGGCGGCTGCCAACGACTTTCACGAACCGCCCAAAATAACGCCTCGTGCCCAAAATACCAAACCAGAACCAGGCGTTAGATATGGATTGTGATATCAAGACCATATCTTGCGGAGAAGCCGCATGAAGCCATTACGCAACACCATGGAGGCGAGTGGTGGCTGCGGTATATTACATATGCGCCTCTCATGACATGAATCTTAACGTTATGCCTGAGTGATTGGATACATATTCGGACAGAAAGCGCGTCTTTATCAACGCAAGCTGCAGTGAAGTTTCTAAACGAGTGGACGCGTCCATTCGATAGTTTACTTTGGCGTGAGAATGGCGCTATAGCGCCCAGAAGGGCGCGCCTCCAATTCGCCCTGTGGGTGCTTGGCGACCTCTTCGTCGGAAGCGACGTTCTTGTGGTACATGAGCTTCATGGTCAACAGCGCCAGCGCGCCGAGAAACTCAAGCGAGCACGGGATGAAGACTGGCCACAGCCCTTCGCCAATGCCGTAGGTCACGATGAGCGCGAGCCCCACATTGTACATGGCGAGGAACGAGTAGCTGATGTCGGTGGCGCTCTTGGTGCGGTAGACCTTGGACAACTGCGGCACGAGACCCGCCGAGATGATGAACGAGCCGAACAGGCCGATGACGTCGAAGGCGCTGACCATGGTCGCTGGATGCTGCTTGTTAAACGCGGTGGGATGATGGACGCACTTGCTGGGCTGCTGGCGTTTGCGCTACTGTATGCACTGGCCGCGCAGCGAGAGAGGAGGCAGTGGCGGCGGTTCGCGTGAATGTGAAGGGCGACTTGGGCCGTCGTGAGTCATCGCGCTGATGACCGAAGAGCTCGGACAATTCATTCCGCGCAAGTCCTCATTTTGCAACTGGTTTCACATGACCCTCAGATGATTGGGGACTCGACCCCTAATTCGCAATCGTGCAGGATGTCGGTTTTGACGGATGCGGTATCCACGAGTACGCATTTGCATTGGAGCTTGCCTAACCGTGGAAGTGCCATGCAACGCCTAAAGTTGCCGGAGCTGGCGAATCGTATCTCTTCAGTTGTACAGCATTTTGCTTTCTGCCACTTCGAAGTAATACTTCGAAGTGAGTACAACAGGCACTTTCGAAGGATTCATTGCGACTTCGGCACGAAGCTGGTAGTTGGGACGCGTTGCGGTGATTGCTGCGCCCAAGTCATCGTCAATCTTGAGATTAGGATTGTGGTCGAAGTGGAACTTCAACGTGAGCAAACTGCCAGCGCCCACTGTTCACGTCGGTCGCAAATAGGTCAGAAAGCTGGCACGACGAGCAGCCCACAGCCAAACGCACTTTGAAATCCATAGTTTTCTCCAACTAGCGACTTCAGAACATGAAGTTTTACAACTCAACTCACATTCACTGTACTGGCGATCAGTCTTTCAGGCCAAGGAAGAGCTGCTCGAAGCCGTTGAGCACTGTGGCTTCATTCTCCGGGTCTGAGACGCGGTATGTATCGGAGAGCATCGTGACCCAGAAGCCGCAAAACTTGTAAAACCCGAACTCCTCGGCTGGGTCCGACGTGTCACAGAGCAGGCGCGCCATCTCCAGCACGATGTTGGAGCACTGCTTCTCCGAGTGGCCCACGGCGAGAAGCTGTGCGTACACGTCCTGTCCTGAGATGAAGCCGTCTTCATCTCGATCAATGATCTCGAACATCTCCATCATCCGCTCCTGTCCTTGGAGTGACCACATCGAGTAGCAGCGCATGGCTGTGTCGACCAGCAGCTCCACGTCCGACTTAATTCCTTCGGGTACATCAATGCCACCTTCGTAGCGCAGGTAGTCTTCCACAATCAAGTGGAGACTCTCAGTGCTGACTGGAGAAGGCCCTGCGGTCTGGGTAACCGCCATGGGTTTGCCTGTGTCGCGATCGACAACAACCACGTACGAGCTCTTGTCGGTGCTGGTGGAGTACGCGATGTGGTTGAGAAGGTGGTGGGCACCAGGACTTGTAGGCACCGGGGTAGCTGTCAAGCATGCCCGGAAGATGTCGAAGAGATCCATGACTTCGAGAATGTCCACGACG